>JASCZW010006964.1:0-77543 GCA_034211315.2 Aedes japonicus | reverse complement strand
TCAGAATAACAACGCCTTTAACCTTTTTGACTAACGTTTCCAAAACCCATCGCAAAAATTACACACGACCTGAACTGAGCCAAAGTAGACGCTGTGTTCGTTTATTATGGATTGTATTTGTTACAGCCTGATCACACTGGGAGACCATTCATTTCTTGACCAAAAAGTCGGATCATATTTCCCTGACACCAGTCCTAGACCAAATTTGCTGTACCAGGGGGCGCTCCGTCTGCTCAAACACGTAATAATCCTTCTCATACCTTCTTTAGTCTTTATTTCACGCAAAACTTCCGTTTACAATATCAAAGCGTTGATCTTAACGGCTTTCTCGATGAAAACAAGCCGTAGCCTAGAGAGTTGCAAATACCCCCCTCAACTCTCTCAAATCATCTGAAAGCGACCGCTTTGGAACCGTGGAATGTTTCTGTTGTTATCTGGGATCTGCAGACCCACAACCTGTCGTTTTTGACATTTAGCAAGGCTGCTGCAGGACAAATAACTTTTTCATCAAAAAAAGACAAAGTCTTGTCTCAGCGTGTTGTGATAGTAAGTCCTTTCTTTTGAAAGTATTCCGAAACTCCTTGAACTTTACGTTTCTTGAATGTTTGGCATCCCAGGTAGTGTTTAAGTACACCAGTTGATACATTAAGATCAGCGGCCATTTTACGTTGAGGCCGTTATGCTTTCTGTCGAAGATTCGTTCCCTGGCGGTCTTAATCGTCTTAATCTTTAATCGTAATCGAAGCGGTCTTAATTCGAGGCCAAGCTGAACGTTTTCGGCTGTAATTTTTCCGGTCATCCAACAAAGAAGTCTGATGTGTTTGAATTTCACACGCCAGATCATTCTTTTCACTATGGGGACTTTCTTTTTCGGGGGTCGTTTACTTGCTCCGAGGGGAATTGGAGTGGAACAATTTCCCATATAAACCGTTACCAAGATGGATTGGCCAAGAAATATTGGAGAAAGGGATCATTTCAAAATAGGAAAGCGTTAAATGAAAATAGAAATAAAGTTAATTTGCTCGTAGAATTCAGCTTCTTTTTAATTTTTATTCCCGTATCTGGGTAGGAAGAAAAGATAGGATAGGGAACATTACCGGTAGATTGAAATCGACTTCCGTCCAATGGGTTGTCATTGTCGAATGGCCTACGGAGCTCCGTGTTCTCCGGCTCAAGTTCGGCAATAGAATTTCGCCGTTTAATCGCTGAACAGAGGCGGACACCCATGCCATTGCCCGCTCGATGTCCAAGACGCCACTTTAAACAGCCAGCCGACACAAAATATCACGGAAACACCCACGGATTGCACTTCCACAAGTTTCCTACGAGATACTACTTGCTCGGTGACAAGCAGTTTAATCATCCTCTGCATCGATATCTCTCTTTGTTGCGCTTGTTGACACACTCTCGCGTCCACTTTACTCAAATTTTGAGTACAACTGTATGCTATTTTTTTTTCTCTCATGGAAATGTTACTCAATTCTCGTAAAAGTGGATCTACTCAAAAATTGAGTTGGTCCACTTTTAACGAAAATTGAATATTATTTCCGTGAAGAAGAGATAACATACAATTGTACTCAAAATTGAGTAAAGTGAAAACGAGTGCAACTCATTTGCGGTAGTGGTAGAGCGCTGACAAGGAGTACACTCTCGCTTCACTTACTCAATTCCTTGAGTACAACTGTATGCTGTCTACTTTTTCTCTCACGGAAATGTTACTCAATTCTTCGTTAAAAAAGTGGATCAACTCAATTTTTGAGTAGACTCAACTTTTTACAAGAATTGAGTAACATTTCCATGAGAGAAAAGAGATAGTACGCTAATTGTACACAAAATAAGGTGGTGAAAGTGACGCGAGAGTGTAGGTGAATGGGAAAATGGGGATGCTCTTATGGATGGGAAAAAGGACTGTTTGTCGACAATTATTTTCATTCAATTCCAACATCAAAAATCAATTTCAAAAAGTGATCAAATTAAGTGTTAATTTTAAATTCTCCTAGTTTCCTAACCACAATCGTTCTACTAATACGCTCAAAAAAGTTTTTAAAAATAGTGTTTTTTTTTAAGTGAAAGCATCTAATATTGCCAAATCAACCATGACGTATGTTATAAAGTGTTCGAAGAATGTCTGACGACTGCCAGGAAGCTAGGATCAGGAGAAAACCGAGTCCAAGAAGCCTTAGCTACACCCAAAATAAAAAAGCAAGATTGTAATGCAATTTCGCATGATTTGGTTTCATTTCTCGTAATGGATCGCAACTTGAGAGAGAAAGCAACGCATTGGTCGTGGGCAAAAAGCAACACATCAATTCGATTAGAAAAATTCAATGTGTGCGTGATGTTGTACAGTTGATTAGTAGTAGTAAATTCAATGGCGCACAAAAAAAGAGTTTGTCCATCCGCTACCGTGAGTCGAACACGCGACCGTCAGCAATGACGAGCTCTTCATTGTAACCATCCAGTCACCACAACAAGCTGAGGTAAACGGAATAAAAGTCCTACAGTTTCTTCGGTTTTTGAGGCACTCAACAACAATCAAAGCTAAATTTCGGTCGCACACACTTACATGGCTTCGTTTATTTCATAAACCGCATGGTGACTTGATGAGAGGCGATAGGAGTGTGATGACGAGTGCACAGATAAAAATAGAACACTTGACAGCGGAACTAGCAACAGAGGCATACGGCGTAGCGGCGTTCTGTGCCATTGTCTCACCCATATTGAGAAGTTGTTGACGGTTGAACAAAACCCAACGGTTGCTGCAGATTGTCGAGGCACTAGGCACACAGCGATAACCACTTGCACACACTTGCATGGCTTTGTTTATACCATAAAAGGCTTTGTGGAACATGATGGAGCAAATTTGCCTTTTCAGAATCATGCGGATTTCTCAAGATATGATTGCAAAACCTGCAAAATTGCAATTTTGCATTTTTTGCTACAATTTCAATTTTTGGTGTACCGGAAGAATAGTGGCCAGCATTTTCAAACGCAATCTCAACCTTTCCATCAGGGATATCAGAAACAAATTGGGAAAGTCCTACACAAAAATGCAAAGGGCCAAAAAAAACAAGCCGGACTGTCAACATACAAGGTTACAGTGACACTATATCGAAATAATAAGCAAAACCCAACAGCCAAAGGAAGAGGGCGTAAATTTATACGAGTTTGTTGACCAAGTTTGATAGCGTCGTAATGGACGATCAAACATTCGTCAAGGCTGATTTCAAGCAGATTCCAGGTCAAGAGTTTATTACGGCTAACGTAAAAAAAAGGTTCAAGATCAGTTTAAGCAGAATGTCAAAGTTCCAGAAAACATACTTGGTTTGGCAGGCGATTTGCACATAAGGGCTAAGAAATGAAAGTTTCGTGACAACTGGCATTGCCAACCAAGATATTTATGTAAAGGAATGCTTGCAAGAACGCTTATTGCCTTTCTTGTAGAAATATGGGTATTCCTGGATGTTTTAACCAGACCTTACTTCTTGTCACTACGGAAAAATGGCTCAGGATTGTTATCTGCCAAAAGTGTGCAAATCTTACCCAAAGAAAAAAAAACCCTCCAAACTCGCCGGAGCTGCGCCCAATTGATAAATATTGGGCAATCGTAAAGCGAAACCTCAAGAGAACTCAAAAAATAGTTAGAAGTGAAAAACATATCAAGGCAAATTGGCGTTCAGCATCAAATAATGTGGATATAACAGCAGTACAAAACCTTGTGGAAGGTGTGAAACGTGAAGCCCGACAGTTCAAATTTGGAAAATCGGAAGCCTAAACAAACAATTTGCCTGTGTTTTGTAGACGATGAACAACAAAAAGAAACAAACATTGATCATTTATATAATAAACTATTCGGTGTGCACTTAATCATGTTTCACCAAATTTTTGTCCGTTCCACCCTTTAACTGCATATAACCGCAACACTTTTAATATAAATCACAAACAAAGAATTTCTCAATACGAACCTTTGATCGAAGATTTATCATCACAGTGAAGTTTGCCTCAATTTGATTCATTTCATAATTGATTCGGTTTTCCCAGATCTCTCCTATTGTAGATTGGTGGGTGAAGCTTCCAGATAGCAAATCAATCGATCCTTTAAAGAAAATGAAAAAAATAGTATTTAGTTATATAGAATATGATTTAACCAAGGTATACAATTGCAACGATCTGATCCACCTTCTGATAAATTTTGATTAAATAAAATTCCTTTAAACTTTAATGCATGCTGAAAGAATGCTCCAGATACCAAGGCTCATCCGCGTTATGATTGAAACCGTACAACATGTCTTCCAAAGCCATGACTGAAAAATGAGGAAAATTCAACCAGGAATTTTCCTTGTCGCATACTCTTCCGCGAACTTATAGTTGACGTGAATAAAGTGGAAGCAAGGATACGGTCTTGGTGGAAAGAGACCCTTTTGAAATTCCAAGAAGAAAAGTAGGAAAAACAGAAAGAAGCAGTGTATTAAATCTCACCTGTGCATTCAAACATGTTGCAGTTTCTTTGTTCGATGTTATAACCCTCACAGGCAGGATCCGCGGTTGTGGTTGCATGCTCTTTGTCATTGACATTTTTTGTCGACTTGCCGAAGAATGTGGGAGTTCCCGGTAAGCTGCCATTGTGTTGATTTCCCCGATGCAGACGGATTCCACGAAAACGGCTGCCCGAGGCAGGATGCTGCCTCAGAATGCTCCTTTCGCCACTATTTGCATTGGTACTTTCATTAAAACGCCTCTCAATTGCAGCGCATGAAGATCTGTCGTTGAAGTTGAAGTGTCTTCGTTCGTTTGCTGATGTTCTCCGCTCGTCGCTCCGTCGTCGTTGTTTTCCGGTTCTTGGTAATAGTCGACAAATGCCACCGTTGGTTCAACTGGCACGCTTTTCCCTCCATTCCCTCTGCTCGAGTTAGGGTCGATGTCGTGAGCGGTGTCGTAAACGGCGATGAGGGATTTACATTTTCATTATTCATCATATCATCCGCCCTGGGATGCTCAATATTTACATACGGCTTCTGACGGGATGGTGTAGTTTGCGTGGATGACATCCTTTTTCTGGTGCTGATGGTGCCAGTCCTAGGTGTGCTGAATGCTTCTGGTGCTGGTCTTTTTAAACAATGCCGAAAACGCTGCTGTACCCCTTTGCCGCAGGACACACTACATGGGGTGTATTCGCTCCACTCGCTCCATCCTGTTTATGACGGGAAACAAAGAAAGAAAAATGAATAGAGACGTGATAATTTTGTCTGGCAGAGGAAAATTTTATTTAATGATGATGCGAGACAGATATTACCATAATAACACTCTTGATGAAATTGGTCTCAAGGATAGAAATTGATTGTGGTGTTCCGTTCGAGCATACGGAATGATGTTTTCCATTTATTTCCATTCCGGTAATTCAATTACATACTTCATTGCTTTGCAGCATGATTACAAAATTTGAAAAATTCTGCATCCTTGGGAGTGTTGAATATTTTTGTGCAAACATTCACTACTTATTCTATCACGTGTGAGTTACTGTCATATGAGCTCAAAGATTCGAACGCTGTATTCATTGCTGTCATTGACATGGGTGTGGATGGTCTTGTTGCAAAAACAAATTTGTTATCGATTTCTTTGATTCAAATTTTACGCATGGCTGACATTATGATATACATACTTGATAAATGATAGGTGATAGGCGAATTTAAACGAACTTAACGCCGAAACGGACTGAGTATGTAAAAAATGGTTCCATTCTACAGGGAAAACTTGTTCTTGCACGAGATAAATTAGCAGTACTTCGGCTCCCTGCAAGTTTCTGTAGTGATGGTAGTAAAGGTTGTTCGGAATTAAATTGCACCACTTTTAAATGACTGTTACTTTTTACCCGTTGGGTATTTTCTATTGATTTTGGGTGTTTTAGTTCTATGTACATTTGTTTACGCGGTGTTAGTTTCACTAGCAGATGGGCAATCGTTGCAAAGATAGAGTCGGAAGAACAGCAGCAGCGCAAATAAATTTTGCGCACGTACCACGAAAAACCGGATTTTCTCATCGTGCCATCAGAGGGAATCTGGGAATGGTACATTCTATGGTGTCTCGTGTTTTCAATCGGTACCATGAACGTTTGACGAAAGTAGCAAAAATGGATCTCCGTATAGTTCTAAGGATCAAGCGTTCAAGAGGAATCCCAACAGTTCAGTTCGAGATGTGGCGAAGAAACTGAACCTGACCAAACCTTTCGTGCAAGATGCGAAACAACGTGAAAAAAAACTACACACGTACAAAGTCCAAAAGGCGCCTTATCGCAATGAATGGCAGAATATAGTAAGTAAAACACGTGCACGAAAGCTTTTCACCCAGATGCTTACGAAACCACATTGCCTCGTTATGGATGATGAGATGTATGTAAAAGCAGCGTTCCGGCAGCATCAAGGGCTCCAGTTTTCACTGCTCCTCTAAAATTCGATGTCCCTGAGGACGTTAGAAAGCAGAAGATGTCAAAGTTTGCACCCCATTCGTGTCAACTGGAACGGTCAATGGACAGGCTTCCAAAAGCGTCTACTCCCTCTTCTGAGGTCACCGATGGTCCTACAATTTTCTGGCCCGATATAGCCTCGTGCCATTAATGGAAAGAGGTTTTGGAGTGGTACAAGGCTAAGGAGGTCAATTTCGTGCCCAAGCATCTCAACGTTCCGAATGCACCGGTACTGCGGCCACTTAAAAAGTACAGGGCCATCATGAAGCAGGCACTTTGGAAGCATCCTAAGGAAGTGAAATCGGAGGAAGATATGAAGAAAAATGGATTGCCACGCAAAAAAAAAGTTGTTCCAAATGTTGTACTGTACCTTATGAGTTATGTAAACAAGAAGGTCCGTGCATTTGGATATGGAATAGAAATTAAATAAAACAAACATGGGAAAATATTCAAAACATGTTTTATTTTACTCCCTGAAAGTTTGAAGATGATAGATTCAACGGGTGAATTTTGCCGAATATTTGTGTGTGTTGCAATTTGATTCCGTACACCCCTTAGTAGTTGATTCGGTATTCGTCGGTGGAGATAAGCAGTAACTTTTATCATGTTGTTATATTTTGAGATTTTTACCACAAACCGAATTAGGCTTCTGAAACTTCTGGTGTACACACTTTCCAATCTGGAATGCTGCTGCCTGGTGTGTTGATTGTTGACTGTGCAAACTAAAACTCTTTTCCAAGTGTCGACCACTGTGAACCCTCCCAGCAAATGATTGTTCAGCCAATTTTATGCTCCGTTGGCAGGATTTAGCTGTCCCACAACGCGGATCTATCAACAATTCGAGGTCGATAGTTAAATTTTTGAAACATGGTTTGCATCATAGCATCCATCTCGATAGAGTAGAACTGATAGTTGTACATTAGACTGATGCAAAATTCGAAATATTTGCTCCTCTAAGCTTAATCTACGCCAATTTGGGTCCTGATAGTCCCCAAAAAATTTTAACACATTTGGTTTTAATTTGGCTTTGCACACGCTATTCAAAGTTTGTATGGGAATTAGTATGAAGAATCTCAAACTTACATTTCCAGATCCCTAACATCTTGATATTATGTCCTAAAACCAAATCTTATATACATTCATATAGTGTAAGTTGTCAACTATCAAAATACCTAAGATATGTAAATTTTATACAAATTTTATACATGTAAATTTTATACAAAAATAGTTATATGGTAAATAGCGACATGGTAAGTAGGCACTCTTGGATGCAGCAGAGAAGAAGTACATTTGAAATATTAATCTTGGACCAGAGTCTGCCCATGGTATCAGACAGATCAGTAATTATTGCTAAAGCTCATTTAATATCTGAACGCAAGATAAACCGATTTATCTCGGAACCATGATAATGAAATACTAAATTGAATTTCTTATCATCGCTTTTCACCACATTTTCCCGCTCTTTTTTTCCAGAATTGATACTTTTCTGCAAATTTCAATCCTGCCTTTTTATGTCGAGGCAATAAACGCGGAACGGACACACTTTAACCATAGTTGGTATTGTTATCACTGCTTAAAATTGGCTGTCCTCAATGTTTGGACTCATAATCTTTCACCAATCTATCGGATACTACCGTTCAAATGCCCTCCGCTCATTTTCAACTTTTATCCTTCAATTTCAAAGCCTGCCGTTACCCTATACGGAACTATCAATACATTCTCTTAACTTCTATTTGTTCTAGCAACAAATTACTGTCCACTTTTAGAGCCACTTATGTCGAAGGGAAATTATCTACTTCTGACAAATTTAATGATTATTATTTTTTAAAGAAGGATTCATAATCATAACCATAATTCAAAAGTTTTTTTTTTCCTTCAAAATCAAATAGCTGTAAATGAAAATGTGTTCACTGGTGACCAGAAAATAGGAAACATAATATTATGAATTATGTTTTGGTTCTGATCGACAAAAAACTGCACTGGAAGTTATGTAAAATGATGCTCAAAGGGGAAGCATTTGTGAACCGAAGTACTCCGGAATTATATGTTGTTGGATACATTGGTCATCGAAACAAACTCTACCACACTTCTATGTAGAAGTTTTCACAGAAATATACAAATATATGTATATTTTTTTTATTTTCTTTTTTCCTTCGGCCTAATTCCTCACATGGTGACAATCACTGACGCAAGGGAGACGACTCCACCACCTGGACCCTACCTAACGACTCATGAATATGAGCCGGGACCAACGGCTTTACTTCTCTTCCGAAGGAAGACGTGACCAGATTTTTTCACCTCAGAAAAACCGCCGACGACGACTGGAATTGAACCCAGACCCACTGGGGTGCCAAGTAGCAGTCACGCTTGCCACTACACCACCGACGCCGGCGATATACAAATATTTAAAATCAACATTTTTTTTTTAAAGTAGCCAAGAGTATCAAGTCAAAGTCCAGTGAATGTCTTTATTAAATGGCAAGAAATCCTTGAATTCATAATTAAGCCATTTTTCTTCCATGCAAAATCGATTTTAATCACACCCTTGCTTCGCCCTCCAACCAATCGAGATGGTTTTGATTGACTGTGTGATTAAGGTCAATAAGAATTAGAGATCAGCGGACCGAACGCTCATTGTTGGCGCTACAGGATTGCCAAAAATGATTGTGCTTCCAGCAAAACATGCTGGTGTTTATATACAATGAAAAATGTTTGCCAAAGAAATTCAAATCTAAACAGTTTTCCCGTTAGACAAGAGAGTTAGCAATAATTTTCAAAGTTGAAGTTTTCTACACTTTTCGCATTAGCTTACCCATTTCGTGCCATATCGCCGATTCAAGCTCGTTGCTCCACAACAGTAAGCCACTAAGAAGATCAACTTGCAGATTGTTTTTGCTATCTATTCTTCCGAAGATGATTAACTCGGTCGGTAATATTTCACCGAGCACGTTTGCCACCGTAAAGCGCTTCTGGACGACATCTTCCGCAATATTGTCATTGCTGCGGTGTTGGCTACTGTTATTATTATTATTGCTAGTGTTCTTACTGCTAACATTATTGTCTTGTGTCGTCTTGTTGTAGGTACGGTTAGCATCGGATGTCTCCACGCCATTATTTATGCTGCTAGTTATAAGTTTGCCTCTATTGCACTTGGATCTATAACTACCGTTGGTGTACTTATTGTTCTTGGCATCAGATTTGCTTGTTATGCTAGGCGCCTTGCTCTGGTGAAATTGTTCGCCTCTCCAAGTTGCGGGCCGCTGTGGCGATGGAAAACTCTTTCTACTGCCGGTGGTAATGCTGGAATATAGGGATGAGAACGAAAAAAGGCATGAGAAGCTTGAAAACTTTAATTAGGGCGATATTGATTTCGATAACAGGAGGGGTCGTAATGTGCTACATAAGTACATATCACTCCATTTTTTCATATGCTGTTATTATTATTATTTATTTATTTATTAGAGACACTTTACCACGCTGGTGGCATTCGTGTCGGATTAGAAAGTAATTTAAGCTAGCCTAGTTATGAGTATACATTAAAGGTCAAATTTCGTTGAACAAATTACAATCTCTTAAAAACTGAATAACTGCTTTTTCTTTTACGGGGCTACAAGCCAATATTTCAGGTAGAGATCCACTGATACCACTACACTTCCTGGTTTGTTCTAATCCTCTACATTCAACCAAAAGATGATCCACTGTCAGCTGTACACCACAGCAGATACACAAAGGTAGAGCGTCATTGCTAATTAGATGCGCATGGGTAATTCGCGTGTGTCCTATGCGTAGGCGTGACAAAACTCGTTGCTCGGAGGAACACTTCCGGTCTGGATACTTTAATGGTGATGGTTTGATTGGCCGGAGATGCGCTTGACTACGGTGCCATTCCGTTTCCATGCCTGCCAAATTTTGCTTCTCATAGTACGTACGACGTCTTGAGCTGGTACAGGGATGTCCAACGGTGTTAGATTTCTTCCTTGTTTAGCAGCCATGTCAGCTTTATCGTTACCAGCTATTCCGGAGTGACCCGGAATCCAGCAAAATGTGACATCTTTTTCCTCTATATTTTTTTCAATGGACTGTATCCATGGATGTTTAGACTGACCTTTTTCTAGGGCGTCAATGCAACTAGCGGAGTCGGTCAATATGATGACTTTAACCCCTCTTTCTACGTTTGAAACAGCAGTTCTCAAAGCAAATGCTTCCGCCGAGAATACACTGCAAGCATCTGGTAGGCGGAAGCTAAGATGTCCGTTACCCGTTACTACTCCCGCACCTATTTTTTCGTTGTCCTTGGAGCCGTCTGTAAATATTTTTTCATGGGTTTTGTATCGACTGCTTTGTTTGCCCCGGCTCTAATGTTACGCTTAACATAGTTGTCAATTTTAGGAGGTGATGCATGCCATGCTCTATCTGTTGCACGTAATGTTTTGCAGACATCGGGGAGACACCACCCAGTGGTTTCCGAAAGAAGGGCTCTTGCTCTTTGTAGTAATGGGAACTCGGCTTCATCTTCGTTTTTTTCCAGCAGTCGGATGGTTAGTTGACAAACTCGTTGAATTAGTGCCAAGTGGAAGGGAAGACATCCTGATTCGGCCATGATTGAAATGATTGGGCTCGTTGGAAATGCACCAGTTGCTTGTCGGATGACTTCATTGTAAACAGGAGCGAGGATCCGCTCCATTGCTTCTAAATTGGCGCTAGTCAGGCCTAGACCAAAAAATAATTTTGATACTATCAGAGCAAAACCTGTTTTTAAAAGTGTAACTCTGCTGCTTCCTTTGAGTCGGTGCCCCAGTATCCGAAGAATATGCATTTTCTTTCGGCTACTTTGCCTAATGCATGAGAAGTGCTTTAAGAAGTTAAATTTGGAATCGAGTACAATTCCAAGGATTTTAAGACTTCTTACTCGAGGAATAGGGATTTTGTCGATTTTTATAGCTCGGCCACGTTTACGATGATGGACGTGACAAGCGTGTAATAATTTTGATTTTGACGATGCTATTACAAATCCCACATCAGCTGCCCACCCAACAACCGCTGTTACAGCTTTCCTCAAATTCGTTCGAACCAAGCAGTGGTTGTTTCCTTTTGCTATCATTATCACATCGTCTGCGTATAGTAAAATCTCAGTTCCAGCCGGAACTGCGTTGAAAATCGGTTGCATGGCAACGAGAAAGAGTGTCACAGAAAGGATAGACCCTTGTGGAACACCATTTTCTGCTCTTCTCATGGTAGATAAGGACCCATTTGCTGCTACTTGGAAATATCGATCGCAGAGGAAACTGGATATGATGTTCATCATTCGACCAGTAATTCGCCATTCCGACAGTGTACGTAGTATCGCGGGTCTATATGTAGTGTCGTAGGCTTTTGAAATATCAAGAGATACGATTTCTACATGCTCATCTTTTCCTAGACTGATGAGGGATTCTAACTTGGCTAGGTGGGAGTCGACGCCTTTTCCAGCACGGAACGCGTGCTGTCTTGAATCCAGTTTTTTAGTTGTTTCCAATTCGGTGATAAGCCTACGGTTAATCATTCTCTCGAATAGTTTACCTAGGCAGCTTAAAAGCGTTATCGGCCTATATCCTTCAGCTTTACTACGATCTGCTTCTTGTTTTGGAATGGGAATTATCGTGCCGACTTTCCATTGCGCTGGGAAAATACCACTGTCCCACACATTGTTGAATAATTCTAAGAGGGCGACTTTCGAAGAGAATGGAAGGCGTTGTAGTAGTTGGTAGCTTATGTTGTCGACACCGGTGGTGCTACCACCTCTCCGATTAAGTGCCCACATGAGCTCCTCAATGGTGAGGTCTCCATTGTAGCTTTTATGCAGGTTTGGGCGTTGATTTCTATAGGAAGCGCAACTGACATTTTTGTGATTTTTCCTGAATTCTACAGAGTAATTTTCGTTGGATGATTTGTGCTGGAATTCATCAGCCAATGCATTTGCTATGGCTTCTCCGCCGTTGGTGTGTCCCGTTGGTAGATTCAATGTGATTAAATTGCTTTTTCTCTTACCTTGGAGCCGGTTAATGTTGTTCCACACTTGGTTTGTTGGGGTGGCCGAGTTGATACTTTCAACGAAGTTCTCCCAGTTTTGCGGCAAATAGCTCGAGCTTCCTGAAACTGTTTCAGTGCGACAACTTTTCGGGGATCATTCTGTTCCAATCGACGAAGAGTTCGTAAACGTTTCCGTCTAGCTTTAATTGCTGTCTTAACCGGCTCACTCCACCAAGGCACGGATTTCCGTCCAACGATTCCCGTGGTCTTCGGGATACTGTATTCTGCAGCAGCTATTATCCTGTTAGTGAATTCATCTACTGTTGAATCAGACCCTGGGCGTATTGTTGTGCTTGTGCATTGTTCATAGAGCTCCCAATTTGCTTTTTCGGAGATCCATTTAGGCCGCTTTTTCGATTCGTTTCTATTTCCAGGTATGCTGATCAAGATTGGTATATGGTCGCTTCCAGAGTAATCTAAAAGTATTTTCCAACAGAACTTTGCTGCATGTGTAGTTGAACAGATTGATACATCGAGAGCCTGTGAAGTCCCAGTAGAGGGATCTATGCGCGTGTGAGAGCCGTTGTTGAGAATCACCATGTCGTGTTCGACTACTAGCTCCAAAATAGCGTCTCCTCTCTTTTTGGGTTCAGATGCTGAATTAGTGATCCTGCTACCCCATGCCGAGTGATAAGCATTTAAGTCTCCTAATACTAGATTTGGCTTTGGGAGCTCTTTCAGAAGATCTCCGAGGTTCCCAGCAGCGTTTTTATCCTTGAGTGGAAGATAGACTGATACAATTGTGATTTTTATTGGTTCATATAGTTGGATTGCTACTGCTTGGATATTCGTGAGGAGGTGGATTTGTCGAAAGGGAGTTCCTCTTTTGATAGCCAGTCCAGCTCCTTGCCTACCGTGCGTGGAACAATGGCTGAGTAATAGGTCGTAATTTTTCCCAATATAGTTTGATTTTGACCTAGCGCTACTAGTGTTGGTTTCCTGTAGGCAAATTACTGCAGGCTGGTATTTGGCGATTAGCAGTTGTAATTCACTTAGGTGTGAACAGAGGCCATTTATGTTCCACTGAATTACTAAGGATGGAGAGATCTGTTCCATTTCGTATACCCTTGGTATCGAATCGGTTGAAGCTTTAGATGATGGTTGTTCCGTGGTGTCGCAATGGTTGTGCTTGTCTTTTTGCACCGCATCGATGGGTTTTTCGCTGCTGATTACGGGACTTAATTCTGGTTCCAAACTATATCTTGCCCGGGGGTACGGATTGTCCATGCCTACTGACGCCAAGGGTTCATCAAACTGCACGGGGACATTTCTGGTCAAGGTCGACGAAAGAAACCGTGCACTTGGAGGATCAGAGTTTGACTTGTGGTGTGTGTCCGTTAACTGAAATGCGCTGGTTAGTTCGCTGCAACTGATACCGCTTGAATTTGACTGTGTACTGCGTTCTATAAAGTCGGGAGAAAGAGTGGCGTTTGACTGCTCATTTGATAAAGAAGATATGATACTTGCCCGAGGATATGGGCAACCCACGCCGACTGCCGCCAGGGGCTCGTCGGAGTT
This sequence comes from Aedes japonicus, assembly GCA_034211315.2. Lineage (NCBI taxonomy): Eukaryota > Metazoa > Arthropoda > Insecta > Diptera > Culicidae > Aedes > Aedes japonicus. The sequence continues at coordinate 63,496 of JASCZW010006964.1, read as the reverse complement.
ATCCGGGACATCCCTGGTCAGGGTCGACGTGGGAGGCCTCGCACTTGGCGAATCAGAGTATAAATTTTTTGTTGGTAGATGAGATGATAAGTTGTTGCTGGCTGGGGTGAAGTTTGTTGGTTACGAGAAACGTAAGCTCCTGGATCAGTGAAGGAGAATGTGGAATTTGACTGTTTTTGAGAAAATACTGAAGAAAGAATACTTGCCCGGTGGTGCGAGCAGCCCACGCCGACTGCCGCCAGAGGCTCATCGGAGTACTCCGGGACTTCTCTGGTCAGGGTCGACGTGGGAGGCCTCGCGCTTGGCGAATCGAATGATTTGCTGGTACTCGGTATGCTGATAAGGTTGTGAATTCTATCGTATTCGGATGCGCTTACAATAGGAAGCATTTTTGGAAGGAGGGTGTTCTTGCTAGGTAGATATTTTACTTTTCTCAGTCGGGTTGTAGTTAGTTGTCCTGAGAAGTGTGTCTTATTATTGTTGCTGCTGTAATCGTCGTTGTTTAGAAGTAAATGTCGTTCATCCATTCTCTTGTCCTTTGTCATAGCGGGGTCGTTTTTGGGAGTGCTCTGGTGTATTTCCTTACGATATTCTTGATCCATCAGTGTCAGTGGGTGTCCTGATTATATTGTGCTGTGCTGACTTTCGTTTACCCCGGTGATTTGTTCCATCGGTTGGTGATATTTCTGATGTGTCGTTTGCCACTTCTGCTGCGAGTGTGAATTTCGTATTCTGTCTATTGTTTTTACGATTATCACGTCGGTCAATGGGCGGAGAGGTTGGATGTTGGTCTTTGCGAGATAGTCGCTGTCTGAATTTTGTCCGTTGGGTTGAGAATTTTTTTGTTGGTTTTGAGCGGCGAATGTGGTTACGTGCGGTTGTACGATATTGTTATGTTGTCAGCGTTCTTTGCAAGACTGGGAAGTGTATTTATGTCTTGCTTGTGTTATCGACGAAATTCAGCGTGATTCGTTGTTCGGTGTACGGTATTGACGAATGGAGGCAGTATAGGTGGATTTGGTTGTCATTGTTCTCCCTCAGGAAGTCAATGCGACACAGAGCATCGCAGACAGATTGCAGATTGTAGACAGGATTTTTCAAAGTGTCCGTAGGAGCCACACTTGAAACAAATCATTGGCGAGGGGTAATAAGTGCGCACTTGCATGCGCAAAACTCCAAAGTAAACCAATGTTGGTAGGATTGTGCCATGAAATGTCAGAATCAGCACTGGCGTGTTTTTCAACCCACCATTTATTCGCTTCTTGATTCTTCGCACTGATTTTACGCCCTGAGCTTTGAGGTAGTTCAATATTATGTTTTCATCCTTGTTAATTGAATCCGGATCATATACTACTCCCTGAACCGTGTTGAGGGTAGGGTGCGGGGTTATTTCAACTTCGGTACCGTCCGTTAGCTCTGTGATTTTGATTAGTTTTTCGTAGATACTTCTTGAGCTGGTTCGAAGAAGGTACCGTGTTCCACGACCTTCACGAGTCGCATTGATCGTGCGAGCTTCTTCTACACCGACTTTCAGCTCGATTGAAGTGCCCACTACAAATGAGTCCAGTAGAGAACCAGCATCTTTTCTTTGTTCGTTATTTTCCTTTTCAACTGTTTTTCGACGCAGAACAAGCACTAACACTTGACCCATATCATCTGGACCAAGCATCCATACTGGCATATTGCTTCGGCATATCGTTCCTACTGTGCCCCATGGGGGGCCAGAGGAGCTGGCGGACATCAGCCCGTAGTTGCCGAACGCTTATTACACCACTACCACTTTTTCCACTGGGATGTATAAAACGACGAGATAGTTTTTGTACGCTCTTTGAAACTGTCTAGTACTCGGTATACCACACTGTGATTTTACTGCATCGTCTGTTTGTGTATAGGTGAATTCATGGACAACAATGGTACCGCGTGATATTCACACCACAAATTTTTGCTAATTTAGCTACTTTTACATAAGTTTTCACAAGAACTCCACTTTATCAGAAGGTGTTTCGACTATACCTAACACGTAACCACCGAAGGGTGGTAATTGAAAGTAAAAATCCCACTGAAAATCAGAATTGACTGAGAACTATCCGCACGTGTACTAATAAGCGACAGTGTCCCGAACACGAGTCTTGAATATTTGTAGATGGAATAAAAAATAATTATACACAAGAATAAACAATGACATTATCACGAAAAAATTCTAGTTACAACTTTCAATCTAGTCAACAAATCACTCAACACTTCAGCCGCTCTTCATACGCTTTGTCGTCGTTGACAGCTACACAGAAAAAAATCTTGTAGCAAAAACTATAAACACTTTATATAGACCGAACAACGCAAAATCATACAATCTGCCAACCCAGAAAAATGTCATAAATTTGAGCAATTGATCTGGCACCACTTGTATTTGTACAAACTTGAAGTAAACAGCGCAATAGGCTACAAAAGAGGTTCGGTTTCGATGTTGGTAGTTGGTTTCATAAAAAAGTTCACTATGCTTTGTGCCGTGTTAAAAAAAGAATTGTTTGGAACGAAATTGTGGCAATAACTCGCGATGTGAATTCTGTGGGTTTCTTCCGGTTTCCAAAAAAAAGATAATATATGACAGAAATGGCTTGCCTTTCGGCAAATTTGCAGATTCTAGGAAGCCATAGGCTGTGCAATGTAAATACAATATACTATAATTTGTTTTCTCCATTACTAATCATAACAAATATATCCAGTTACATTTTAAATACTTACATTTACAGAAAATGGAAGTAAAAAATCCCTTATTTGTTCATAATTGGCTTTTGTCAAAACAAAACTTGATCAGAATTATTGCTCCTTTAAAATGAATCAAAAGTTGACAGTCCGTTTGGCTGCATTTTTTGACAGGTCGTTTGGCTGCATAAGACAATTGTTGTCCGGTCCATATACAGTGTCAGTGTCAATAAAAGGTGAGGAGGATTCTGTCACCTGCATGGCCTTCTGCGAGAGGATAGTTCATCTGAATTGTACTAGCAGTAAGACAACGAAACTGAGCAAATCATTCGTCAAAACCGTTCGTGAAAACCCAAAGCTTTTGTGGATGTGCGACGAGTGCGTGAAATTAATGAAGATGGCTCGATTCAAAACTTCTGTCTCTTCGTTCGGTGAAGCAATTAATGCAATTACCGAAAAACAAGAGTCCGTGAATGCTAGGATCAAAAAGCAATTGGCTGAACAAGGTCAACAAATCGCCCAGTTGTCAAGACGAATGACACCCTTAACACCGATGATGCAAGGACCTAGAGTCTCTAATCAACCAACTCCGAAAAGACGCCGCGACGAAGAGCTGGCCATCAATAAGCCGCTTCTTGGCAGTACTAGGATCGTGGCCTACACTGGCGTGATAACCGTCCCTGAGCCTGTTGAGCTGTCTTGCGTGTATCTTACTCGTATCCACCCGAGTTTCCAACCGGAAGCGGTCGAAAGAGTAGTGAAAGATTGTTTAGAGGGCATTGAATGGATTGTCCGTTGAGATGTTTCTGGGTAACGAAGTCACCACATCCGCATCGGAAAAGTGCAATTTATTTTCAACTCACTTCAGACGTGCTTTTTCTGATTCTATACATCAAATTGCAGACGCTTGTAGAGACACACCTAGAGACGTGTGCTTCCTAAATAGCTTTGACATCACGACCCATATTTCCTGGAAGTTGGAAGACGTCAGTCATATTCCCTGTGTTTAAAAACGAGATCGATAGAACATCGTGCATTTCAGAGGCATAACTTCGTTGTGTGCTTGTTCTAAGGTTTTCGAGATCATAATGAACGAGGTACTTTTCAATTCAGAATTCAGAATTGGTATCTCTGCGGACCTTGTCTGCTGGTTTGAATCATACCTTAAAAAACGTAGGCTCACCGTTAAAATAGGATCTGTGTCTTCGAGAGCAATCTCAAATTCATCCGGTGTACCACAAGGGAGCAATCTTGGCCCTTTGTTATTCTCACTCTTCATTAACGAGCTTTCTACCGTACTACCATCTGGTTGCCGTGTGTTTTACGTTGATGACGTCAAAATCTTCATGGTCATCAAAACCATCAAGGACTGCTATGCTCTGCAACTGTTGTTAGATCGGTTCGCTGGTTGGTGCACCCGAAACATGCTAACGTTAAGCATCCGCAAATGCGACATCATTTCGTTTCATCGCAAGCTCAATCCGATCAAGCACAATTATGCAATGAACGGCCAGCCTCTCGAACGTGTTCATCGAGTTCGTGATCTTGGCGTCACTCTGGAACGTATCGATTGCATTACGACGATATTATCAGCAAAGCGAATCGACAGCTGGGTTTCATTTTTAAAATATCTCTGGTGCGATCGATTTTGAAATCCAACTCTGTTGTGTGGTGCCCATACCAGGCAACATGGACAGCTAGGATTGAAGCAATTCAACGAAGATTCGTGAGATATGCCCTGCGTCGCCTACCGTGGCGTAACCCGTTGAACCTTCCACGATACGAAGATAGATGCAGATTGCTGGGACTACAGACATTGTACCAAAGGCGAAATATTGCTGTTTTCGTTTCCAAAACACTAACAGGTGGAGTTGACTCACCGGAACTATTAAGTCAGCTCAACCTCTACGCTCCTGAACGGATGCTTCGCCAACGGGACTTGTTGCTGTTTGAACCCCGTAGTTCATCATATGGACTTCATGACCCTATCCGCTTCATGTCAGCTAGGTTCAACGTTGTCTATTTTCTTTTCGACTTCAACTGTACTCTGGCAACATTCAAGCGCAGACTGACAGAATGGCATACTATGAGACGGATAAATCGATGAACAAGTTTTTGTTCCTTCAATTGATTGACGACGAGGACTGCTCCGAGCTATGGATGTTTCTTATTTTATACTTTGACCATACTCTACGTTTGTAATCTTGTTTATTTTAATTATGTTTATGAATGTGCAATCAAGCAATGTATTGTATTGTATTGTTTTTTACTGTATTGTTTTGCAAAATATATGGGGTTTTTACGCCAAATTAAAACGGTTTTTCCCCGTCATAAACAAATTCATTAAGACCACCTTAGGTCAGATGGAATATATATAATAAATAAATAAATAAATAAATAAATAAATAGTTAAATCGACTATTTATCCGACTACGCCTATCTTTAAGCCTACCCTGAAATTTCAGTCAAATTTAATATGTTTATGATAAAACCTTCAACGTTGGTGGTATATTTGACAGACCTCATAATGATATCAACCGCACCATGGTTGATCTAATCGCAGACATGGTAAAATCAAACGCATTTATAGTCAAGTGAGAATTTTTGGTGTTTGCGCTCAATTTAACCCTCGAAACTCGAAACCCTCAAGGTGTACATATTGTGCGAAGGATCAATAAACGAGTAAATGGCGCTCTGATAAATACGCCTCTGCTTGTTCTGTCTTTCCATGGCACAATTCTCCCGGACTACGTCTATTTCGGTGTTTTGCGAATCCCATTGCATGTGTATTACCCTTCCCCGATGTCATGCTTTAATTGTGGCTTCAATGGACACTACTCAAAATTGTGTCAACCAACCGGTATGTGCCTACGATTCTCAACAACACCCGACATACCTGAAGAAGAGCAATGCATTAATCCACCAAACTGTCACCATTGCAAAGCAGCCCACCCAGTCACGTCTCGTGACTGTCCGAAGTTTAAAGAAGAAGAAAGAATTATTAAACTTAAAATCGATCACGGAATATCATTTGCTGAAGCAAAGCACTTATGTGCCGCAGAAACCAAAAAGCAGACCTTCACCGGAATTGTTCAACAGCAAATTCAACTAGAGTTGGCCGCTAAAGATCGAATATTATCCACTTTGCAGAAACAAGCAGACACGTTGACTAGGGAACTTGTTGTTATGAACAACATGCTAGAAACAAGCACACTACGTCAGTCGTTTTCACCACGAGACCTACGATCCTCAGCCTCTAATCAACAACCGACGAGAAAATCGCAAAAGCAACAATTTTAATTATGAAGTCCAGACTCGCAGCAAAAGCGGAAAAAGACACATGAAGATATCGCCTACCGAAACCACTAACAACCGGGGTAAACGGATTCCGAAAAACACGGTCCAAACAATACACCCACGGACATCGAAATGAGCAATGGACCAGGAACCTAATAAAATTATATTTAAGACCCTTAATGATGCATACCCCGCTATGGACACTGCCGAAACATCATTCGTGACGCTAAACAAAACAGCTGGGATGCGTTTGTCGAAAGTATAAATCCAGATTCCCCAGCATCCCTAGTTTGGAATAACATCAACAGGCTTCAGGGAAAAAGACAACGCAATTCATAACACTAAACCTTCCAACAGGGCACACCAACAATGGACAAAAAGTAGCAAATGCTCTTGCCGATGAGTATCAACATAAATCGTCTGACGCACACTATCCTAAAAATTCTGGCGAAACACAAAACTGATAAACGCACAAAGTCTAAAACACAACGTCCTAATTAACACAATTGATACAGCGTGGATCTCACTATTGGAGAACTGATGTGGGCACTTGATCGGCGCGGGGGATCATCTACGGGCGATGATAACGTGTGCTATCAACTACTTCAACGGTTACCTTTTTCCGGAAAAGTTGCCCTCCTAGAGTTGTTTGAAAGAATTTAGGACAGTGATTCCTTCCTAACGCAGTCTAAAATCGGTACAGTGAGCCCAACTACAATTGGTCCCGAATAATTTGCCGTTCAACTTTAAAGTTTTCAATTTATCTTTCGACATGCTTTTGCAGTAAAAATTAACAAGGCGCAAAGGCAGTTATTGGAAGTTTTTGGAATAAATTTGGATTTTTTCTACTTTTTTTTTTTTATATCTTTATTATTGTGGCTTTCAGCCTCCTGGGCTGGTTCGCGGATTTTTTCTACTATTTTCTTCTTCGGGTTTCAAGTAAAATAATTTTAGGCAGGAAAGGCTCGCGGAAACCAGAATTCAATCTATTGAGGTACAAAAAAAGATCAACCAGAAAAAACTAAGACGTTTTGAACTCCAGAAAACGGATAAATTCGGGGTTTAGAGCCTTAAAATGTTGAAAAGTTTAGTGCTTCTCATAAAAGGGTATATGAACTTGTGGGTTATTTTACACTAAATCAATAGGTTTTAATGGAAACACTGCAGAGTGGCTAAAAAGTTGATTGTAAGATAAGATATTTAACTATGTTCCCGAATTAATCTCTGTACATAGATGCAGCTTAAAGCGATTACAGCTATCCAAATTTGGGAACCAATTCAAACCAATAGTAGAGATAGTGTTGGGGCCACTCATCAGTTCGGGTGGTTTATTTCAGCAGAATACAAAAATATGTTAAAACATCGAGTTTGAAGACCGATTTAAACCAACAGTTAAGATGCTGAGGGGCCTCACATAAGTGTGGGTGGTTAATTTCAATGGAATACAAGAATACGTTAAAAACATTGAGTTTGAGGACTGATTTAAACCAACAATAGAGATGCAGCTGGGATCACTCACAAGTGTGGGTAGTTAATAGAAAAAGACCTTATGCTACACATCAGTAACACATTTACACTACCTAGAATCAACCTCCCTACAACTTTGAAGCAGATAACATGTCTATATGATTATTTTTCGAAGTAAAATAAATCATGATATGCAACTCATTATAAGATTCAGCTATATACTTCTAAACAGCTCAACCATTAGTCGACGAATGTATACTGAAATGTGAAGGTCATGACATTTTTTTTAATTTATTTATTTCCCGTCGGCCTATTTCCTCACATGGCGACAATCACCAACGCCAGGGAGACGACTCCACCACCTGGACCCTACCTAACGACTCATGACTATGAGCCGTGACCAACGGTTTTACTTCCCTTCCGAAGGAAGACGTGACCAGATTTTTTTGCCTCAGAGAAACCACCGACGTCGGATTGAACCCAGACCCATTGGGGTGCCAGTAGCAGTCACGTTTACTATAAGGTCACCATAAGGTTTACCATATGTCAAAACAAATATCGATGGTTCTACTATATTTCATGATTCAAACAGTTTAAAAGAGTGCGTTGTCATGGTAACCACACCTTTAAACTCATTATTTTCATAGTTTTGAATTTTGTTTGTGTCAATATTCATATATTAATAACATGGAATATTATTATAATATAATTGATTATTATTTAAATTTTTTTAACATTTATGTTTTGAATGTAAATTTTAATTCCAACCGCTGCTTTTGCTATCAGCTGCTTATCATCGCCAAACAATGGTTTCTCGTGCTTTTTGGGCCACACAGAATTTTTTTTTTTAAATTAATCTGAGCATAATTTGAAATGATATTTAAAAACGGAGCGTGTAATCTTATTTTCCATGTAAATCTTAACTTAATAACATGCACATACAACGAATGCTATCCGTCATGTAAACTTATATATTCCATTAGCCATTATCACTTATTTCATCGTAAAATTACACTATGTATCTGTAATTCAGCTGAGTCGCACAAAATTACTTCGTTAAAATTTTTCCCGATGCTACTGTTCATGCCAGTCTAATGTTAGCCATATTTGTTTTCGTGTCTATGGAATGCGGTCGTTAGAAAAAAGTGTAGATAAGAATTAAGAGTACGAATTGTGGATAAAGTGTACTTGTGTGTTACCGTAGTTAGCAGAAAAAATGTCCTCGGTAAAGGTAAAAACATGTTGATTTACATATGATAATCATAACGTAATTGAATTGTCTATTTAGGATCCAAAACATTTAAAAGACGACGGCAGAAAATGGCTGCGAAATATCCAGTTACTGATTTATTCTTGAAAATTGCCCAGAAGTTTCGACAGGCCGAATTATCTTTTGTAGAAAAGATTCACACGACAGCTCCTGAATACTTTTAGCGCCTACATTCAATCTAACAACATTTTGTTGGGTGAAGATTATCCATACTTATGATAGAGTTAAACTCTGTGGGAATGCTGAGAACATTAAGAATTTGACGTAGAAATCTTTGTGTGCAAAAGCAGAATCGTCCTTCAGAACAATACTTGAAGTCAGCCACATGAATATGAAGAAGGTATGTTATATGTAATATTTAAAAAAAACCTAATGATTTTGCTTAATGTTCGTAAGCAGTTACCCTGACATCATCATGATCAGCAGAGGTTTATGTGTGTAATTGATTCCTTTTACTTTTAGAGCTGAAAGTGCGTTTTATCATTGACAATGATTTTAGGCTAAAGAGCGGCTTAATCTCCGCGGGACCCTATTCAAAGCACGGGGTACACCATAACTTTATGTAAACGCTCATTTGAAGCAGCATGGTTCTTCATCTAGAGAAGCAACATACTGCAGAAAATTAGCGTTGCCCGGGGAGCAGAAGCCGTTTCCTACCCTACATATTTTTGAGTATGAGTACTGTGTTCTAAGTTAAAATTGTTCTCAGACTGAGTTTGAATGTTGCTTGGGCTATACAGACAATCTAGAAAAAAAACCATAAGCCACCGATAAAAACAAATTTCTTATGAAAATTTGGTGCAACCTTTTCGTTCGAGTCTTACAGCAGGTATGTATCGCCGAGACAAAATCTTTTGTTAAAAACATACACGTAAATACAAATCTATCACAATTTTAGCATACGTTTTGGTGTTTAATCGGTTTCCTATTCTGGCCTCGATCAACCAATTAGGTAATTTTGCAAAAAATACTATCAGATTTGCTTAAACACTTTTGAATTCACATGTGAATCAGTAACTTACATGCATAATCCATATTCTATTGTTACTCATATTGTACTGATAAAATCTCAATATTTATTTAGTACTTACTCGTAGATGTCGTGTACAGTTTTCATTTGGTTTTTATTGTCTAGGAACATCATGTTCAGAAAATTTCTATTTAATATTTAGTTTTTCACGTTCCTACACAGAGAAACCAAACTATCCAAAAGTAAGAATTTTTCACTCATCTTGACAGCAAAGTAAAACCAGTCATAATTGAGTTTTTTAAGAAGTATCCAATTTGAGTATTTTGGAAAGACTCGATGCTGAGAGAAATTAACTGTTTGTTGAAAACTAATCGACAGTAAAAATAATCCAAATTTGAGTCTTCATTTTTGAAAATATTTTTCGAAAATTTGATCTAGTGAACTTTCTTGCTCTAAATTCAATAATAGAAAATATAAATTTAAATAAAATGAAATGTATTTGTTTACAATTTCGAGTATATTAGATCTTCGTACATTACGTGCATACGAGTACATTACATCTTCGGGGGGTGCGGGGTCATTTCAGCGGAATGGTTGTTTTTTTTGCTAATGTATTCCTCCAACACCTTGAACTTGCAATTGATGGTTTCTTCACACTCATCAATGCAGGAATGTCTAAAATTTTATAGCGACGACAATAAAAATAGGCACTTGAATAAATGAAATAATTACACTTACCGGTTATTTTTTGTAGCTTCCCGAGTCCATAATTTTCTTTAATTGCTTTAATTGCTTAATTGCTCATTTGTAGGCACCTCAATCACGTTAAATTTTGAATTGGACACTAGACAATTTAAAACTAAACACTAGAAACGGTACGAAAAAAAAAAAAATTCTTTCCACCATTGTTGATTGAATGGCCTTCAAAAATTTTCAGCCAAAACAAAGTGACAGCCCAACACTCCGAGTTGGATAGTTTCGCGAAAGGCGCCTATCACGTACATTGAAAACTTACTTCTCTTAAAATACCTTGCTGTAGGTAAAATTAACTTTTTCAATCATACTTCAGGGTTGAGTCACAGAGAACAGACATTGATGTCCATACACTTTTTCTTGAAAAACGTGTGTAAAAGTAAAACCGGGCCGCCGGTATAAAAAGCAATTTCTAAGAAAAACGAACAAAACTTTTTCGGTTATGTGCTAGGCTTTTTATTGATAAACATTGACATGACAGTTATAGCACAACTGCAGCGCTGCCTACCAGGAGCATAACGACATACATTTGAAAAGCCGGTTTAAAGTTTTACACAAGTAGCAGACCGAAGATGAACGTCTGTTCTCTGTGGTTGAGTTAAAACTACCTACCAGTGAGAATAAAATTATATCCAAAATAGTAGTCCTAACAGAGTACTTAATTTTGAGTACTTTCACACTTGACTTTGGATAGTTTTGGTTCTCCGTGTAAGCTATGATGACATGAATAAAATATTAATTCGACAAAGATTTTTCACTAGGGCCTAACTGACAAACGTAAACAATGGCTTTATCCGCGAATATCTCGTCATTGAAAACTCTCCTAATCAATCCACCACGGTCATTACGAAGCGGAAGAGTTCACCTATCGGATAGAATTGGAGGCTTCCCAGGATAGCCTTTGTGCCACGAGAAATTTACGGAAGAAGCCATTGTTTACGTTTGTCAGTTAGGCCCTAATGAAAAATCTGTGTCGAATTAAATTTCCACCTATTATGACAGCTAAGAACATCTTCGGAATAGCCGATAAGCCGATGAATAAATATACCGACAATGAGGTCTACACAGAGAAACCAAACTATCCAAAATTAAGTCATTTTCACTCATCTTGACAGCTAAGTAAAACCAGTCATAATTGAGTTATTTGCAAAGTATCCAATTTTTTTGGATTTTTTCGAAGAGACTCAATGCCGAGTGAAATTACCTGTTTAGTTAGAGGTGAATCAACTGTAAAAATAGTCCAAAATTAAGTTTTCTTTTTTGAAAATATTACTCGAAAATGTGCTCTAGTGAACTTTCTTTCACTTAATTAAATAAAAGAAAATATAAATTCGAATAAAACAAAATGTATTTGATAACATTCTCGAGTAAATTAGAAAATTCTTTGTATGTTATTTACACTTGTGACATTTCAGCGATATGGTTGTTTTTTTTTTGCTTGGGGTAATTTTGTATTCCAAGCGAATATTGCGTCAACACCTTGATGTTGCCGTTGATGGTTTCTTCACACTCATCAATGCAGCAATATCTAAAATTTCAAAGCGATCAGAATAAGTAAAATATGCACTCGAATAAGTAAAATAATTACACTTACCGGTTAATTTTTTGTAGTTTTCATAGTCAATAATTTTTCTCTAATTGCTCCATACCACGTATAGGCACCTCGGAAGCGTTAAATTTTAAACTGGATACTAGGATTTACACCTAGACACTAGAAACGGTACGCCAAAACCAAATTCTCTTCCACCATTGTTGATAAAATGGCGATCAAGAATTTCCAGCCAAAACAAAGAGACAGCCCAACACTCCGATTTGGATAGTTTCGCAAAGGCACCTCTCGCGTTTATTGAAAACTTACTTCTCTTAAAATACCTTGCTGTGGGTAAAATCGACTTTTTAAATTATACTTGAGGGTTGAGTAAAAACTACCAACCAGTAAGAACAAAATTTGGTTATCACAAAAGTTCAACTCAGTGGACGCTGTGATTCTACGCCCCAACAAAAAAAAAAGAACAAAATTATATCCAAAATAGTAGTCCTATCAGAGTACTTAGTTTTGAGTACTTTCACACTTGATTTTGGATAGTTTGGTTTCTCCGTGTAATCACCATGCTGGTCGTTAAATACCCCGACATATAGCAAGCTCAGATAAGATTACCGAAACTAAGGTTTTAATTTAATCGAAAATTAGGTTTTGGTAGTATCGGTTTGGTTTAGTATCGGTATAATTTACTGATAGCAGTCGTTCAATTTTCAAATTTTCATGTGTGCGTAAATTAATTCTTAAAAGGCAGATTCATCAAGCTATATTTTCTTTTGATTTCTTGTACCATTTTTATAAATAATTATTTTTATGCTTACAGACATGCGCGGAGGAATTTATGAGTTCTACGAAGCAGTATTTCATGAAAACAACGGAATCCAATCTTTAAAAAAAATTAAAATAGAATAGCATCGGGCAGAGGGTGATTGACTGTTGCCTTACTATGACTGCAAATAGACAAGAAGAGAAACATATGCGAAAAAGTACAAGGCTTTATTATGGCTTTGTTTTTGGACCGATAGTTCAACATGGTAAATATCGGGTGAGAGCTAGAAATACTCATGTTGGAGCGACAACTTTGACGCTAGCTGTAGTCCAAACCACCTGATGAAAACAGTTCAAATTTTGTCCACAACAATCTCTGTATTGTTTTAAGCCATGGAGAAATGTTTAATATATTACCTAAATTTTTCACAGAAATACGGATTTTTGAAATTGTTTTGTCAAAAATGACTTTTTTCACATATGTTATGATAACTTCAAATTTATGAACTCCGTCAACATGAAATTTTGGTCATCTAAGGGTTATATATTAGTTATAGTGTTGTCAAAATATATTGATAATTGACAAAGTTACAGAAGGTTGAACAACGCGTATTTTGGAAGCAAAATTTTGCTCGGCTTTTTTTTGCGACTGACTGTAAAAAACCATCTAAAAGATTGAAAAGTAATTTGCCTGCTTACATAGGTTTACGAAATTATTCATAGCGTCTTCGAATGGTAAAAAGGCGTTTCCATTTATATTTTTTAACCGATTATCATGATATTTTTAGTACGAAACGTGATGGTCGTATAGTTTTCATGCGTGTTTGACGAGTGCCCACAATCGGTACATAAAAACATTCCAGTGAATAGCTACTTTAAGGATAATTTTGATTGACAAATGTACTTGTATTATGCTTATAAACTGTGGTTATAGCCTCAATTCCAGTTTAAGTTTATTCTGTTTTCGATAATCTTACTTCTAACGAAATAAATAAAACGATTTTCTAACAAAGTTTTGTGTTCCTTTGTTCTTATTTGCTCTCATTTATAAATGTAGCTGACAATTCTTTGGCGTACAACCTGATTTATGTTTTCTATATTTGTGATCCGACACAAATCACAAAAATACACGTTGCATGAAACGGCTGTTTCAATCGTGTAAAATTTCTACTCTGCAAAAGACACTATGTGTAAAATTAAGTCATCGTTTAACTTTGTGCAAATCATCACATTCCCTTTATGTGCATGATATGTAGTTTAAATTTACTTGGATTTTTCAAACTGTGCAACCACGCATGCTTTTAATCAACGGACCTGATTATACTAGAAACCAGTTCAGAAGATCAAAATTTGTAACTTTTCTTGATGACTAGCGGGTATTTAACTCTCGATGTCTGTTGAAAAAATAAAGTTTCTATAAATTTATTAGTTTGCATCAGTATGAAATGCATATTACTCTTCCAATCCTCTTGACTATTGAGCTTTTTCACATAGCTGACAGATTTGAACAAGGAAATGATGACTTCTGTGCACTGGAAAGATTCTGACAGAATAATTCCACGTTAGAACGCCAAATTTTACCTGGCGCATTTCTCAATGTTGTTCGTGTACGCCCGAAGTTGACATTTTTCGAATCTTTCAACTTAGGGCGTATTTAAATAGTTTAATTTGCGTTTAAAATGGAACTGTTCCACGCGATACAATCAAATATGTCGAGCGAAGCTTCCCTTAACACTCAGTTGAAAAGTTCATAAGATCCCTTTCGCCGATGCCATCTGCTTTACTCGCAGCCATCACCATCGTCATCATCATCACTGAAGCACTATGGATGGTGACAAGCTCAATTCATCATATTCACAACGACTGTGCAGAAGGTCCAATAGACGCCGACGACGCCGACATTTGCGACGGTGAGTAGAACACAGTAAAAACTATTTCGCAGTAGTGACACATCAACGAATACCTATCAAATTTGTAAGATTTCCGTTTGTTTAGTTATCACTGCGACATCTGGTGCGCTTATCGCGATAGCGTTCAAGCTTTCTAAGACTTTTTTTTACTGTGAACAATTCCAGGCTTTAGTTGTACGTGCACCTGATGTGATCCTGCTGCATCCATTCAAAACAGAAATCCTGCTGACAAGTTCCAAAATGTGTCCGCAGTTTGTCGAACGAATGTGAACTTCTGGTTGGTTGCACTGATGGCAAACCGTTTCCGTTGGCACTGTAATTGAATGATTATATCAGTCAGTGTTGGAGAGCCCGCTCTTTCTACTGGGAAGTGGTGTGAAATCGATCATTTTCGAATTGAATTAGGTACGTACGTAAGTGCTTGAAACGAGATTTCCGCGAACCAATTCCTCCTTGTACCTGACCTAGGATTATGTTTACGTTAGTGTCAGCTTCATTCTTCCATTACATCACATTCGTGGTGCATATTCCGAGTGATAGGGAAAGTTACGCACTGGGAACCAACCGCAGACCGGGACCAGACCACGCTTGGCACGGGCTGTGAGAGTGGCCATCAGAAAGCGAATTAAATAATGAATCATTAATCCAACACGATGCCGACACTCATACATATAAATTGATTCATTATTTATGCTATTAAAATTAATGAAAAACTGTCACACCACTCGACTGACAGATGCTGCTGCCTTCGGTGGTCGACGGGCACCGGAGGTCAGTTGACGATTTTTTCCGAGATTTCTTTCTCCACTTCTCACGACGTTGTGTTATCGCTTGCTGTAACAAATTTACACGTTTTGAATAAATTTTAAACCCACACGAGAAGTCCGCCTTGTTTGTGTGACCACCAACCGTTCATTTTCTCTGACCTGCAGAGCCGAGGCCATCTATGACAGTGGCAGCAGCAGTTATCATTTCTCTTCTGAGTACCTGCAGTTGTGCAGCCACACAAAATTGCAAACATAGGCAGTTGACCGAAATTCAAAAGTTGCAAATGACGGTCATCATATCGTTCTCTGACAGAAACTACCATCATACCTACATTGTGCCAGCAGGTATGGCACTCTTTTAATTTCCGACAGAATGGCAGTTTGTAGGAAACAAAAAAGAACAAACCGACACGAATGTTGCTCTCGTTTTGCGACATTCTCGTTTGAAATATGAATCAGTGCGTCATGGAAACAAATCAAAGTCATGGCAACGGAGAGATGCACTTCTAGGATGACATGAACTCGAAACGAAGCAACAAAAAGATGAGTAATCTTTTAAAAGCGGCTAGTAGAGCTGTCTTCCTGTCGACACAAATACCAGCAAGCATTCAAGTTCACAATTAATTTCGACGAGTATTGAGCGGTGGAGGTGGTTTCCTGCTGTGGCCAATTCATTCTCATCTGCCCTAAAAATGAACACACGAACAAAATGGCAAAAATATTTATTTATATTATGGCACTCTCCAGCAGCACCACAGTCAGGAAGACTGGCAAATAAATACACCAGCAGAGGAAAAATAATTTGCATTTTTAATTAACCTATATCGCAGGGTGGAAGGTCACGGGGAGAAATAAGCGATATTGAAATTAATGGAAATAACTTGAAATGTGAAAACCAATCCGAGGGAAATCCAATCTGTGCGAGTTGGTTGTGAGTGCAATCCCGGGCGACACATTGAAAGGAATAAAATGTCGATGGCTATGGTTGCACGGGTTTAAAATTTTATGGGAGATCATTTAAGGGTCAACAGGGACAAAGATCTGAATGTAATTGAGTCGTCCTTAGAAATATGTCGTTTCTCCTCCATTAAACTGAGCATGTGATAAGCGACACCCGTATGAGCTTGTCATAAACACCGTGTCCAATAAATCCTCATATACATTTCAATAAGACGTGCGAACGAGATAAGGCGCTACGCCTTGGCAATTATTGCCAGGCTTTTGGTTCAAAGGCAGCATTAACAAATCTTTCCAGCATCTGTGCTCCAAACGATAAAGTGCAAATTATCACATTGTTTCATTCTGTATGGCAGCATTTAGTACGGGAGGTCCACGCTTTCTTGGTTCCCTTGATTAGAAGTAGTAGTACGATTTTATATACTCTCTCTGGAATCACTCTACTTCTTGGAATCCTTTCTGCGGTACATGCGCACAGCGGGACAATTTGACTCAATTTTAAATCGTTTTTGACTCACTTTCGTCAAAAATGTAGTCACTCATGTATGATTAAATGTGACTGGGATTGCCAAGTCGACATATCTAAAACATCGATCTGATTTTAGGCGGTGTCTTGAATATATCGATTTGTCAATCCCTGTCACATTTACTCATATATTAGTGACGTCACTCTTGACAAAAATGAGACAAACAAGATTCAAAATTGAGGTAAATTGTCCCGTGGAATTATATCAATCAACAACACTTTATTTTATCATATTTTAAAAATAAAAAAATTAAATATTGAAACATTTTTTTCAAAAATTATCATTACTAAACGCGAGCAAATTCCTTTAAATTACCCTAGAGAAAGCATGTCTTTTGAAATAAATGCCTATTTCGTCTGCGACTTACAGACTTCTTCAGTGTCGAGTGCACATCACAGTAGGTCTAGTATTTATAGTAGGTGCGGGAAGGTATCCAAATGTGTTTATGTTTTTGTTTGTTACCTCAAAGGTTGTTTGAACCTACAAGGTTCTTCCTACTTCGTTTGAAGTGAGAGTAAAATAAATATACTTTTTTTTCTTTTCGATGTGGGCGTCTTACTATGCCTCAGATATTGCGAACGTATTGTTGTTGTTCTTCTCTTGGGTTGTGCAAGTGTTTGTTTTCATTCAATATCTTTTTTGGCGGACTATGGCGCTATTTCGTGACTTGGTGAATACAAAATTCCTGAAAGCTGAGCGCTCGGGCATCATTTTCAGAGATCTGAAAAACCTACACACAAAAAAAATGAACTTTAACAGATGCGTAAAATTTCCACTGGTTTAGTTACAAGCCAATACAAACGTTAACAGCGTTGTTTAGATTTTAAACTAAAAGATGCAGCCCCATTGGGTTGTTCAAAATGAAGACGCAGAACTTCGCAAGTAAATGTTAGCGATTCAGATTGTACAATGCAATATTCTTTGAAATAACCCTTTCAGCCCTTAAATTTTCTAAGCGTTAACATTGCATTGAAAAAAAAGTAGGATATATTTTTGAGATATACTAGGTCATCCAAACTGTCCTGGAGTTCAGAACATAAGATCTACTGTTGTAATAGTAGCTTTACCCGCTTTATGATATTTATTCAAACATGTTCAATAGATACCCTCGAAGACCAACAGGCATTAAGAGATATTCGCCAAACAAACTAACTTAACATTGTATTGCCCATGATGCTACAGTAACAAATGTGGACTTCATGTTTTGAATGACCTAAAACTAACAAGAATATTGTATGATGTCTGTGGACGTTTGAAAATATTCATTGAATATGTTTTAATGGTTATCGAAGTTTTGTATAGCCCAAGAGGCTAAGGTTACTATTGTATATCTTAAGTTCTGAACTCAAGTCAGTTTTTATGAACTTGAACATCCCAAGATAGTCTGATGATGACTGGTGACCTTACAAAAGATTCACTGCATGTGTTTGAGTGCATATCGGCATCTTAAATAGGTTATCAATGTTACGACTGTAGATCCTAACTTCTGAACTCTGGGGCAGTTTTGGTATTTTTATATCTGTTGACCTTTCAGAAGACCCAGTAAAATTGGCCAAATACATAATGTTACTTTGTTTGGTTCAAAAACCTGCAGTTACAGCTGTAGGTTTGCAGTTTTGAATTCCAGGATTGTTTGGATTGCCTAGAAGATTATATCATAATGTCTGTTGTTCTTCCAAGATATTCAATGAATATGTTACAATGCGCAGCGTTGCTTTGTATAGCTCAGAAAGCTTTTGTTGCAACTGTTGGTCCAATGTTCAGGTCTCAAGAAAAGTTTGAATGACGCAGAACATGTCATATTGCTTTATAATGTGTGTTGACCTTTAAGAATATTAATTGAATATGTTCGAATATTTATTGTAAATTTGTGTTGCCTTAAAACCACTGTTACAACTGTAAAGCTTTACTTCTGAATGCCAGCACAGTTTGAATGACATAAGAGGATCAGAAAATTATAAAATACAGACTGTTGACCTTTCAAAAGATTCATTGAATATGTTTGAATACATATAGGCACCTAATATAGCCCAAACAGCTACTGTTACAACAGTAGATCATTTGATTTAAACTTAAGGACAGTTTGGATGACCTAGAATAATCCAAGATTGTCGCATTTTATCTGTTGACCGTCAACACTATTCAGTAAATATTGTTTAATACATATTGTTCCTTTGCATACTCTAAAAACTTTTTTGTAACTACTGGAGATCTTAAGTTCTGAACTCAAGAACAGTTTTGTTGACCTAGAACACCACACAATTACCAAATAATTACTGTTAACCTTCCAAAAAGTTCGTTGAATATGTTTGAACATATATCATAATTTTATATAGCCCTAAAAGCTACTGTTACAACTGTAGATCTGAAGTTTTGAGCTCAAATGTATTTTGGATAACCGAGAACACCCCAATTTAATATTACGTATGCATTTTTACTATACTCTTAAAGCACGCTTTATAATATTAATAAGGCATTTGTTTTTCTTCCTGAACTTCTTCATATTGAGGATGTTCTAGGTCGTCAATTAGGCCTTATACTAATGTGTTTTTTTTTTACTTTTCCCAGATAGAAGAATTGGTGTAGAACAAATTGGCCAACGACAGTGTACACTTATATTCAATATGTGATTTTTTTTACAGCCATTTTTCTTTCGGGATCATACATGGTCCCTAAGCCTGAAAGAGTTTATATTTTGTATACAAAGCTTGACATTTATGAATGTTTCAATAAAGGGCGAACACGAAATTATTGCAACACATTCAACAGGGCATAACTTTTTTACCATTGGGTAAAAATCAACCAAATTTTGCACACTTTCTCATTGATGTGTATTGTTAACATGCTATCAAACTCGAAGTCGTGTTTTTCGATTCAATGAAAATGGAGGCGAACCAACGCGAATCGAGAGAACAAATTATTTCCAAACACCTGGAATTTCCTGACCTGTCGCACCGGCAGTTGGGAAAAATGTTGAACAGAGTGTTGAAGCGGTTCCAAGAGCGGTTGACGTTGGACAATGGCAAAGGAGCTGGAAGGAAACCGGGACCGGAGAACAAAAAGACGGAGGGAAAGGTGAAGCGGATGATTAAAGCAAATCCCAACGTCTCAAGCCGTGATTTGGCTAACAAGATCGGCATGTCGCAGAGCTGCGTCCAGAATGCAAAGAAGAGAGCTGGACTACATACATACAAGGTACAGATCTTCCCAAACCACGATGAGCGGCAACAATCGACGGCTAAAACTCGGGCACGGAAGCTCTACGAGAAGATGCTGACAAAATATGGCTGCTGTGTGATGGACGACGAAACGTATATAAAAGCCGATTTTAAGCAAATTCCGGGGTTAGAGTTTTTCACCGGCAAGTTCTTTGTGGACGACAAATTTAAGAAGAAGAAAATGTCGAAGTTCGCCTCCCAATATCTCATTTGGCAGGCCATCTGCTCTTGCGGACTGAGGAGTGAGCTTTTCGTGACAAAGGGCACAGTAAATGGCGAGATCTACAAATCTGAGTGCCTCGAGGAGCGCCTTTTGCCGTTCTTGCAGCAGCACGACGAAGCTCCGCTATTTTGGCCAGATTTTGCATCATGCCACTATTCTAAAAGTGTCCTGGAGTGGTATGAGGCCAATTCTGTCCATTTTGTTCCAAAGGACATGAATCCGCCAAACTGTCCGGAGCTGCGCCCGGTGGAGCAGTACTGGGCAATGATGAAGCGGGAACTTCGGAAGAGCAAGAAGACAGTCAAAGACGAGAAGGACATGTTAAGAAAATGGAAAAAAAAACTGAGAAACTGGTACCGGATGACACTGTAAAGACTTTGATGGAGGGCATCAAGCGAAAATGCGTTCAATTTTACATTCAAGGCTCCATCGATTAACTTTTCTTTTGATTTTTGAAGTAAATATATGTATAAAACTACTCTTAAATTTTGGTTTGATTCTAAACATTATAAGAAAATTGGCATGACATTTTCGGTGTCGCAATAATTTTGTGTTCGCCCTTTAGTATTTGGCCCATAATCAACAATGTTCTCTTTCAAAGTTGATGCGTGGAAATATTTCCGATCGCTTGGTGCAAATTTTTTTAAAGTTGTTAGAGAAATGGCTGAGATAATAACGCTTAAGACTTGACCACTTTTCGTGACGGTCGTAATGCGATTATTTTTTTAAACTGTACCCTACTATAGAAAACAAAGACGTAGTCCTTGGTAAAAAAAAAAAGTTTTCCCATCTTTATTGATGACGGGCGTTTGTTACTAGCACAAACATTTATTTTTTTATGTCTCAACTATTTTTTTTCTCGATATTTCAACTAAAAAATCTACGAAATCTAAGAAATTTCAGTTTTACAAACTGGCAGTGACATTTATAGGGTTTTTTTTTATTAGGGTGAATCTAACATTGAGAGACTCTCTTTGATTAGTTTCTCTTTTAATCACCTTAACGTTTTTCATTTTACTATTTGTACGGTATGCTAGCCAGCATTGTTGTGTTTCGATCTGTACTAACAAATCCCTCGAAAGTTTTATAATGGTGCTTTAATAAATGAAAGAGAGCGAGAGAGGAGAGAATCTCTCAATGTTAGATTCGCTCTAATAAAAAAAAAAAACCCTAGATCAATGCAAAGTTACAGCAAGCTAGCCTGTCGGAATATGCAAACATTTTTGACGGTTCTGATTTTTGAATTCAGTAGTTGGTTCGTTAGTTTAGGTAGTCTGTTTTTTTTGTAGCGTGTTTCATAGAGAAATTGAATGGTGTTATTTTGCAATCGGTATATCTTCATAGTATTTTGAAATTGATTTTTCAGTAGTTGCACTTTTCAGAAAAAAAATGGCGTGTATTAATATTATGTTTGTTAGAAGAAGATAATTTCTCATATCCATACGAAACGCTTGGAGCGAACGGTAATTTATTGCTAGAACGAATAGACCATGAAGAGAAAGTGTATTGGTAATTCCGTATAGGGCACCGGCAGGCTTTGACATTGAAAGATACAAGTTTGAAAACGAGCGGAGGGCATTGAACGGTAGGATCCGATCAGGCGCATAACCCTTTACCATACTACCCCATGCAGGGAAGGCAAGGGGGAGGAAATCTTTCGGCTTTCATCGGCATTTCGTTCCAAATTTTAAGAATTACGACTTTGAACTGGGACGAAGTAGCCAGCTTGTGTTCGTTTATTTTCGACAGCATGTATGACCACACAAAATAATCCAAGAGGCTAGGTTCTGGTGAACTGGGTCTATTCAAACTAGTTTTGACCAAATTTGTTGTATGAAAAGGCGCTCCGTCCTGCTTAAACACAAAATCATCCTTCTCGCACATATCTTTCTAAGTCGCTTTATAATATAAAGCGTTGATCTTATCGCCTTTCTTGATAAAAACAGGCGGTAGCTTGCCGCCCCACCCCCCATCAACCATTGCGGAACCGAGAAATGTTTAAAGGGTGTATTCGAGAAAAATGGCACACACATATATACTCATCAAAATTAAACTGATTACCGGATTTTCTTGAAATTTTCAGGAAATGAAGAACTACTAATGAGTTTTGAATTACAACATTTGTTTTATTCAATTTCGGCTCCCATCCCGAATGCCTGCACCTTCCTCTTCACTCCACCCATCAAATTTTGTACAACCGATTTTCCCAGTGTTTTTGTTGTTTTTACCCAAATTTTCTTCAATTCTAGCTCTGTTTTTATAGTTTTGGGATGTTTGCGAAGTTCCGTTTTCATAATTGCCCAGAATTTTTCAATTGGACGAAGTTCCGGTGAATGTGGTGGGTTCATATCCTTTGGCACAAAATTGACTCCGTTGGCTCGGTACCACTCCAATACGTTTCGAGCGTAGTGGCAGGATGCTAGATCAGGCCAAAACAGAGTTGATCCATTGTGCTTCTTAATGAATGGCAAGAGACGCTTCTTAAGGCACTCTTCCGTGTAAATCGCACCGTTTATTGTTCCGGAAGTGATGAAGGGAGCACTTATTTCACCACATCCGCAAATCGCCTGCCAGATTAGAAACTTGTTTGCAAATTTCGATAGTTTCTACTTTCGAACATCCTCCGGAACATCGAACTTCGACTTGGCAACGAAATATTCTTGCCCAGGAAGTTGACGGAAGTCAGCCTTGACGTATGTTTCGTCATCCATCACGATGCAACCGGATTCGGTGGAGCAGCTTCGTGTAAAGTTTCCGGGCGCGGGTTTTCCGCAGTGATGTTTTGTTTTTCATTCCGGTTTGGGGCTTTTTGCACTTTGTAAACATGTAACCCAGCACGCTTCATGGTTTTCTGCACAAAACCGACTGACACCTTAGACTTTTTAGCGACATCTCGAATTGACATGTTTGGACGGTTCTTGAATTGTTGAACGACTTTCCTGGCCATTTTACTGTCCATTGGACTACTTTTACGACCACTCCCTTCCTTCCTTTGGACACTCAGACGCTCCTCGAAGGTTCTTATTACACGAGACACAGTTGTATTTGCAATTCCAAGCCTTTTAGCAATCCACCGGTGGGACGCCCCTGGATTTTGATTGTGAGTGCACAAAATTTTCTCACGGACAATTTCTTGTTTTGACGACATGACTGGAACTACTGAATGTACAACTATGAAACTTGGCAGATGATCTACTCAAATTTCTAGGTTTTTTACTCATACGATTCAAAAGTTGCAGAAGATTTTCTGTGTGCCATTTTTATCGAATACACCCTTTATATCGCTATCTGAGATGTCCTTAGACCTGCAGGCCCCAACAACCTGCCGTCTTGGACATTGTGAGACTGCTGCAGGACAAATAACTTTTTTAGAAAAAAAAACAAAGTCTCGTCCAACGTGCCACAATAGTAGGAGCATTGCTTTTTCAAGCCTTTTCTTCATGGAAGATTCCAAAACTCCGTAAACCATACGTTTGTCGAGACTTGGCATCCCAGGTCATGTTTATCCGTTATGAGTCCAACAGGAAACAAGGTTGCCTAGTTGCCTTTTTCGATTTCAAAACAAGATATATTTTACTAGAAAACTTCCAAAGGTAGTTGGATTGAAACAGAAAATACTAATTTTTCTTCTAATTTCTAGTTACAGGTATTCCACTCAACAGCTCAAACCCTCTAGGATTCAAGATATATTTATAATTGTGTTTTCATAGTAGGATATTGAAACTTTGTTTTGCAGAGTAATAATTATGCAACCGGTTAGGTGGACTGACTAACGACTAATGAAAATTTATTTCGTATCAACAACCTACGTTGCCGTGGTTGCTAGGCGTTGCTAAGCTACTACAATACATAATAGAGTACATAACAATTGCATGGGTTGGTTGCTTATGCTCTATGCTTACCTCGATTACAACACTCCTTCCTAAGCAACGAATCCAATTAACTTTTTATTCTCTTCCAGCTGCTACGTGTTTACGTATCCCAGCTTGACTACTCCTTGTTCTAGCACATCTCGGATGAAGTGATATGCGATGTCTATCCTTGGTTCCGTGCGATACAGATTTCTGATTGGTTGTCACACCGGATGGGAATCCCTTGCACACCAAAAATCTGTGACTGGAAATAGTGCCACCAAAGTGCTTCCTGGATTTTGCGAGAAAGCGCGATGTATTCCGCTTCGCACGAGGGCAACACAACTGTTGGTTGCCGTTTCACGTTCCATGACACAGCTCCTCCCATGAACGTGAAGACGTATCCTGTAGTGGATTTCCTAGAATCCGGCTCTCCTGCCCAATCGGTATCTGTGTAGCCAACTAAGTCCGAACAACTTTCGTTTGAATAGATACCGCACGATACGCTTGACAGCGTTCCAGTGGCTACGTCCAGGATTCTTATTGAATTGGCTGACTTGATTGACCATTTGCCATGTTGAACCGTCGCAATATGCTGTCGATGTAGTGCTCTTGATCTACCCACAGATTCCCGTTCTTCCTATCTCGCTTGCTCAGGCAAAAAGTCGCTTTGCCAAGTTCCTTCATTTTGAAGCGGTTATGAAGAAAAGATTTCAACTTTCGCTTTAGCCGTCAACCCGAAAATACAGGCACGGGTCAACTTTTGATTGCTGCAGTCCGAACTCCTTGAGCGCTTGGTCCAGCTGGTTGTTCCATACTGCATTCCGTAACAGACAGACTTGCTTCGAGGTGCCAGCAAACGCTCTCGGTAACTCCATGCAGATGACTTCGTCCGTCAGCTTGCCTTGAAGGAACGCAGTAACAGCATACATCTGCTCTACATCAAGGTCATGCTTAACCGCCAGCGCCAGAAGCTATCGGATAGTGGAATACCGTACCACCGGGGAATACACTTCGTCGTAATCGTTCCTGGCCGCTGCGAACATCCCTTCACGACCAGACGTGCCTTGTACCCCTCGATGTCGCCAGTTGGTCCTCGTTTCCACTTGTTTTGAATGGCCTCCTCGACCCACTTGTTTCGAATGGCCTTCGCTTGGAAGGTTGGCCATCTCTCACGTTTCAATCTCCTCCAAAGCTTCGATCTCCTCACGATCCACTGCTCGTGATCCGGTCCGTTGAGCGCCTCGTCGTAGCTTTGAGAATCATCAAACGTCGTCTTGGAACACAACGGAGAAGGCTGAGAGGAAACAACTTCACAAGAAAACGAACTATACGTAAAGTAATCGGAATACTTGCCGGGAATTCGGCGCTCCCGGTCACTGCGTCTAAACCCTTGCTGCTCATCAGCTGGTCTATCAAGTTGCGACGGGAGCGCAGGCTCATTGCTGTCATCCAGAAAGTACAGCTCCATGAACTGTATCTGCTGCGCATCCTCACTGAGCTCGATCAAACTTTGCGGTTCTCCCTCCTGAACCACAATTACATCGCGGCTAATCCGGATATCACGCTTGATTGGATCGTACACTCGATACCCCTTGGTACCTTCGGCATATCGCACGAAAATTGCTTTCTGAGATTTAGCGTCGAACTTCTTTCTTCTTTCTTTCGGAACGTGGACAAGAGCTAGCGACCCAAAAACCCTCAGATGTCACAAATCGGGTTTCTTACCGGTCCAAGCTCCTTCCGGTGTCGTCTCGAGTGATCTTGACGGGCTTCTGTTGACGAGGTACGCTGCTGTTGAAACCGCCTCGGCCCGCAATTCGTTCGGCAAGCGCGAATCATTCAGCATGCTTCTGGCCTTTTCGATGAGTGTCCGGTTCATCCTTTCCGCTACACCGTTTTGCTCAGGGTTGTACGGACATGTCTTTTCGAGGCGCACTCCATCTTTCACCATGCCGTTGACCATTCTCAGAACCTTCAGCTTCCTTTCTGTTTGCCGTTCGGCCATGGACTTGAACTTAGTGTATGCTTCAAATGCTTCATTTTTCCGTTCCAGGAAATAGAGGAACACCTTCCGACTCGCATCGTCGATAAACGTCATCACGTAACGGCCGCCACCGAGAGAAGGAACTTGGATGGGTCTAACCAGGTCCGAGTGGACATAATCAAGTAGACCTTCGGCTCGCGACCCATTGGAAGGAAATGGATTACATGCATGCTTACCCTCAATTCAAGCAATACACTCTGGGATGACGTCGTTTTGCAATTCAATGCCGTCTGCCATCGCTGCCAGCTTCCGTAAGCTTTGACGATTGAGGTGACCGAGCCGTCTATGCCAAATACCAGTGCTCGGTGTGAGTAGCACCTGCTCGTTCTTCCGGTTCAACATATACAGGCCGCCTACCTGTGTACCAGGTTTGATCACGTTGCCATCGTTCTCGCGAACTTCACACGTATCTGCATCGAAGACTACCGTCAGTCCCTTCTGACATATCTTGCTGATCGAAAGAAGATTAGTAGCCAGTTCCGGAATCTGTAGCACTTTCTTCACCTCGATGGGGCCTTCACTGAGCTCGAGCTTGACCAGACCCTTCGCGACTGACATCATGCTACCGTTGTTCGCCATTCCCACCGCGTGTGCCATATGCTGTTGCTTCACGAAATTATTTCCGCTCCGAGACATGTGGCACGTGAAACCAGAATCAAAATACCACTCCTTATCGCTTACTTCGCCCATCGCAAAAAAAGCTGCACAAAGCTTTGCCAGACGTTCTTGGAGAGTTTTGCTTCTGTGGACACTTCGCTGCAAAATGCCCTCGCTTCTTGCAATTGTAGCACGTGTCGTCCTTCTTTGCCGCACCATTGTTGCTACCACGCCACCTCCTTTTCGGATTTGAATACAATGCTTCATCCCCACCGCTGTTCTTTGGTTTTCTGTAGCTTCACGTCTTGCTAAATTTTTGCCTTATCCGCGTCCGACGTCAACGCAGTACCTGAAGCCTCGAGTCCCATTATCATGGGTTCAAAAAGCTCCGGAAGCCCCATCAGCAACTACGCAGCCAACCATGAGTCGTCGACCTTGAAACCGATTCCCGCAAGTTTATGTGCCGTGGACATCAGCTCGTCAACGTACGATTCCACACTGCCGCATTCGTCCAACCGAATCGACGTTAGCTTCCTCAGCAACCCGGTTTTTTGCGTTAGACCGTTGTCCAAAATATACCATATGTCCCAAAAGACCGGAATCCGACAAATTTGCCACAGTGCCGTCCTATCGAGGATTTCTTCGGTCTTTGAGCTCCATGGTATACAAGGATAATTGAAGGCCAAGAACACCAAACAACTTACCAACAGGATCAAAAGCTGCATCCGAAATATCGATGTGGCTGCCGTCCAACGGTCATGTTCCAGCATAACGACTAAGCTGCGCCGCACGGCGGACCACGGACCATATGACAATATTCACTAAACTTAGTTTGAAGATTTAAGTTGACCCTTTTAATAAAATAAATCAGTTTGAACAAAACTTCACTGGTATTTTTTTCCTGACCCATACTTTTCGTTCTCATTATTTAGTGGACACCCGTTACTTAACATCTAAGAGGGAATTTATGAAGGCATAGCTAGGCTGGGAGCAAGAAGGGGTTTCTGATATTTTTAATTACGTAAACGGCGGACATGGAACATTTTAACCCACGGAAGAAAAATGACCATTACTCTGGAAATATCCCACCGAGTTGAAATATTATACCAACCTTGGTTTCAGGAATTCAACCACTTACTCAAGATTGTCTCTCGATGAACATCATCCGCATTTGGGAAAACCAGATTTCCGAAAACCGTGTTTTTTAAGTTGAGTAAAGGGTGTCCGACATCAAATTGCATCACGGAAAAGTACGCTGTAGAAAATTAATCTATGGGTATTGGCTCTTGAAAGTTTGTGTAGAAGTAGTTAAGAGTGTTTTTCTTTGTTGTATTTTGATCTCTGTCAGTTTTTCAAAAATTGGAAAAAAATGACGTCACCTGAAAAGCAACGTCGCGAATTGATTTCAACTTTCTAATTTGGCTATCGAAAACAATTCGGAATCATGCAGTCAACTGTGAGTCGTGTGATTGAACGGTACTACCAAACTCTGTGCATCCGGCGGAAGGAAAAATGCGGTTAGAATGGATGTCAGGATAACAAGCGTGTCGTGAGATCTACCTCAAGAAGTGTCTACAGAAACGTCTGCTTTCTCTGTCGAAGCCACACGAGGGCCTTACGACCTTTTGGACGCATCTAGTTTCTTGCCACTATTCAAATGTTGTCATGGAGTGGTACAAAGCCAACGGGGTTATTTTCGTACCCCAGGACATGAACCTCCCACCGCACCGGAACAAATGCCCATCGAAAAATACTGGGCTATTATGAAGCAGGCACTGCGAAAGCATCCCAAGGAGGTCAAATCAGAGAAAGACATGAAGAATAAGTAGGTTTCCGTACAGAAGAAGCTGCAGGTTATGGTATTGAAGTTGAATAAAATAAATCAGCTTAACATAAAAATTACTAATGGGTAATGTTTTATTGTCTGAAAGTTTGAAAAGTGTCGGTCAACTAGGTAATTTTCTACAGAGTTTTTTTCCGTGATGTTATTTGATGTATAATGAAGGAAAGGGTACCCCCCTTTAATCTTCTTTAGAAAAACAACTGTAAGATAAATTAAGATTGTAATAAACAAAACAAAAACATAAACAAATAATAAACACAATAAATAAAAAATGACAAACTGTTTTCCTATAAAATATATCGCTGTGGCGTATCTTATCCAGGAAGCTCAATATCTTTTTACCATCGATAAAACAACCCAACAACTGTAGGATTGTTTTGTGCGGATACATAAAATGAATCTTAGTGATATCAATATGAATTAGCTATCACAATAATAATTTTGAATGAATTTACTCTTAACCGATTCTTATAGCAGTGCATCGATGTTTTGTCACATAGAGATTAAACGAAAAAGAGAGAAAATAATAAATCGTGTATACATTCGAATTGCTGCAGCCTCAAAAATGATGTTGTGTAATGTGAAGATACAAGTTAGCATTAGCAAGCAACTTCAAAAGCACAAATGTCCCACAAAACATACAATTTTGAAATTGCTTCACGGCCACGAATTTAAATCCAATTTTGAATCGTTTTTGACACATTTTCGTCAAAATTGGAGTCACTCAAATACAGAGATCGAAATTCTCACTCAGCTGGGTGATAACCATGCTCTCTCTCAGGCAGGTTGTCGATGAGTAGCGAACCGTTCACATGTTCATCTCTGTTTTGTCACCGAAAATTCATTATTCTCTCTCTTGCATATGCGAAAATATCTCTCTCCAAAATTCAACGAAAATATTTTCTCATGTCACATTTTGCACTGAAAACATGCTACCTAGATATACGAGGACCAAAATCCGAACATAAGGCCAAGCCGGTGCACACTGGTACCGCCATGGACCATTATTATCGAATTATAATGTCAGAATGAAACAAGCATGAAGACTGGTGCATTTTCAGGTGTCAAAAAAAAGTGAAAAATAATTATCGGCATCTAGGAATCACTGAAAAACAAACGATTTATCAGCTACTCAAATTATAAATCGCCGTTCCTTTTCTCGCGAAAACTGCTGTGAGCGTATAATAGTCTCTCGCTTCTCACATTCTCATCTGTTTCTCCAAGCGGGTGAAAAAGGACGTTTCTTTTCTCAAGTTGGCGAAAATTTCGGTCTCTGCTCAAATATGAATATCTGTAACCGTTATTGACAAGTCGACAAGTTAAAAACATCTAACTAATTTAAGGCCATGTCTAAGACATGTCGACTTTTCAATCACAGTTACGTTTACTCATATATGAGGGACTCAACTTCTGGCGAAAATGAGTCTAAAACTTCTCAAAACTAAGTAAAATTGATAGCCGTGAATCTTCTTAATTCGTTCTCCCATACCAGTCATAATCTCAGGTGATGTATCGAATCGTTAGAAAACCGTATGATTGAGCAGAACACAAAAGCCTTTCGACCATGTTTTCATTGCCGGGATAAGAATCGAATGCAACTACCTCAAGCATAAATCAATCAATTAATGAGCAGGCAAGCAAGCATAACTCATCTTCATAAATCATTCATCCACCCACTCCGGGCAGGTGATAACATTCGCGACACAGACCATTCAAGATAAACCATGTATCGATTTTCACCCACACCTTCGTGTTGAAATTGGTTAGACGGTCATGCATGTTACATATTCAACCAAGGAAATGTGTTTACCGAGCGTGTGCTCTAACTTGGTGCTATAAATCTCAACTGTTGAAAGCTTGCCGGTTTCCGGTGGGGTATCAACGTGATCCTCGCGAAACGACAAAAAGAAAACCCGATTTCATACTATCTGGAAGATAGGCGCCGTACAATCAGCAGTTGGTTCTGAGCAGGAAATGTTATTCACGATCTGCGGATGAATGAATTTCATGGAACCATTGGGACGATTGTCAGACTCACCTGAGTAGGAGAAGTATCCGTCCACTGTCCACTGGAGGAAATGGCTTCGTGCTTCATGTGTGTATAATAGGTGTATGGCACTCGGCATGCTTTCTGGGAAGAAGCGGCACCAGTCCATTAATTTTATTGGAATATTATTCGACCGCTCGACAATTGGACTGGACAATGAATGTACGGGTATTGATGGTACCTATAGAATGAAAACACTGCGAAGGCAGCGGTTGAGGTGGGCACTTGTGGGTTACCTCATTGGAGGTCATAGCAAGGCAGTTATTAATTTATTGAAAGCAATCTTAGGAATTCAATAAATAATATCCATGACAGTTCATCGCTCGGAAATTTCGAGTGCTCATTGTCACCCGGTTTTTCGCCAAAATTTATCTCTGAGTTAATTTTGGTTGGTTTTCTTTCAGGAAATAATGCATTATACCTACATTTAATTTTTAAGCGAATCCTTGAGCAACAAGTATTTAACATTTATTTGGTTAGAACTAGAATAATAAGAAGAAGATTTAATATTACAGAGTTTTGCTATATAGTGTTGACTTTCACTCTCTGATGATTGAAATCCTCTCCTGAGAAAAAAAATTGCAGCAACAAATCGAGTCACGCTACACATTGGCTGCAACATATTCCAGCAACACCGATGATGATGATGATGCAACTTATTCCCCCTGCTGTGCGTCATCGTAAAAAAACAGCAACAGCGTGTTACTTCGATTTGTTTTGATTCTAGTTGGGTATTCCCTTATCAGCTGGCGGCAGACCGGTTCTCAGCAGAGTGCGGTTAGTGTTTTGAAAGTACACGTGACAGTAGTTTGTGGCTCTCGTCGTCATGTTTTGTTTTATTATTCTAACTTCATTAATCACATCACTCAATAAAGAAGATTAAGCGATGAAGTAATGAGCGTTGGATGGTACATATGAAGCATCAATTTCATTTCAGAAAGTTGTTAGTGGTCCTGAACGCCAACGGTTTCCTCTAACCACCACCAACCGCTCCCCAGAATTCATCAGAGGATTTTCAATTGTTTTTTTTTTCGTTTACTGCAAGGTGTGGTAGTTACATACTTCAATTTTTTTTTATTTTTATTTAAAGAGGAGATTAAAGGCTCATGCTCGAAAAATTGAATGGTGAAATGAGAACGTGAGCTTAATTATGCTCGCTGAAATGTAACAGCAGCGAAAAAAGACCAAAATTCGGCCATTATGGCAATGAAAGGTGAGTGTAAATTCAGCAAGCAAGCACCCATCGAGAATGGCTTTTTGTGGCTGCTGGGCGATTGGGTGCGTGCGTC
Organism: Aedes japonicus; assembly: GCA_034211315.2. Classification (NCBI taxonomy): domain Eukaryota; kingdom Metazoa; phylum Arthropoda; class Insecta; order Diptera; family Culicidae; genus Aedes; species Aedes japonicus. The sequence goes on along the minus strand of JASCZW010006964.1, from coordinate 31,452 downwards.
GGAAGGTTGGGTAAATTAATGAACCTCGGGATCGGGTTAACATTTTAAGGTTGGAGATTGCTGATAAAAAAAAGCACCCACAAAGAGCTCGTTATTACTTCCATGTTCTGATGACCGGAAGGGTCGTAGAGGATCGTGGCTTCGGTACATGACAGTTTTGCTTTTGTTCAATATGTGGCGTGACGGGACTATGCTCTGGATTGCTATTGATAGCAGTTGCGAAACCAGGTATGAGCATCAAATGACTTTGGCTTTTTGTTGAGCATATCTGATATGCAAGATTTTCTGACGCGTGAATATTGGCGGCGTGTTTTATTCTGCTAATTTAGACTTTTTATTGCCATTAAGCGATTTTTACTTAAAATAAATGTGTGAATGAACTCAAAGTATAAGGTGCATTTAATTTAGTTTTCTCTATTTGGATGTACCACAGCTGACAATCAATCGATTCAGGAGAACGTATTTTTTACAAAACGGGGAGTGCCCAACATTTTGGTTCGAGTGATCCAGATTTATAAGACCAGCGTTCGGAAATAATGCGCGTTAGGGGTGATTCAAAAATGACGTCCACTCCTTAGGGGGGGGGAGGGGGGTATCAAATTTGTGACAATATGTGACAGGGGGGGGAGGGGGGTTAGAAAATGTGACATCCAACAATTTTGCATTTGATAATCTAAATTTATCAGCTTTAATACGAAAACAAAGGCGTCGAAAAGTTTGAGTGAACGGTAAATGAAAATACACATTTTACTTAGTTGTGTGAGTGCAAAAAAATATTTACTGTTGTCATACATGTTCTTATCGTCAATGAGCACGAACCGTACGAGCTGTGCTTCGTTGAAGTTTGATTTTGTTGAAAATCCTATTGTGTTCATTTTTGGTTGCGTTGAATTTTTGATTTGATTCAAACGCTGGTCGATGCATTTTGTCGTGCATACCCGCTGCGCAATTAACAAGCCAACCGTGGTAGGTGAATACTGGTGAGATATAAAAACGAATCCTATTGTGAAGAACTTTGAAGGATGAAGGAACTCCAGCCTTTCAGTTCTTCACATGCTCCTCCGGATTCGGACAAAAAGTTCCCAAAAATGCTGAAGCTTGCTTCAGATAGAATTGGAACAAAACAATTGCCTGTATTTCAGTTATTTATTATTGAATTCAAGATTTTTTTAATACAAATCTAGCGTTTTCTTCATACTTTTAAGAAAAAATACGGATAAAATTATTCGTCCCGGTTTCGAAGGAATTCTCGAATTTTTCGAAGCGTCTCAAGATGCGGCCTGATAAAGGACGACCTCCGATAGAGAGCAACCAAGCATATAGACTGTTCCAGAAGGTATAAGCAACTGTCAAAATAACAAACAAGTCATGTTTTTTTTTAGTTTTAATAATTTTATTTGTGTTTTATATGATATTTTACTCTCGTTTAATCAAAATATTTAATCATAGCCAAGACTCCTAACTTTTCCTCGAACATGACCCATTAGCTTCTGCACAGTGGTACTTCTCACAATTTTGACCACTTTTGGCCAATCTTTTTAAATTTTTGGATGTCATCCGCTGGTTTTATAAATTTTCGAAGCTTTGCTTTGCTAAAGTCTTGATTGGCCGTGCTCTCCGGGCAGTTCGGCGGATTCATATCCTTCGGCACGAAACATATATTTTGACTTTTGTACCATTCTAAAGTGTCCTTTGCGTAATAACATGACGCCAAATCAGGTCAAAACACTACTTGACCTACAAGCTGCCTGATCATCGGCAATAATCGCTTCTGGAGACTTTCCTTAACGTATTTCTGAGTGTTCATCGTCTCCGTTGTGATGTACGGACTAGATGTTTTACCACACTCGCATATTGCATGCCAAACTATAACCTTCTTATAAAATTTTCCGGTAAAATTGCCATCTCCGTTTCGGGGATGTCTTTGTCTTCGCTTACAGTATAACATTGTGGTCCGGGAACCGTTTTGTAATCTTGTTTCACATAGATTTTATCGTCCATTATTATACCCCCAGAATTTCTACACAATAACGAATCGTAGAGTTTGCGGTTCACGGACGCGGCCTGTTTTTGGGTTCCTTTGGGTTTTTTCTGCTTCCAGTATGTTTTTAGCTCAAGTCTTTCTTTGGCACGCATGGCGTTTCTCGACGGGGTCCCTAGTTTTTTCGCAACATCCCGAACGGAAGTCGCTTGTTTTCGCTTGTAGGCATCCCTGATCTTTTTATCGATATCCGAACTAATAGGACCGGTTTTCGACCACTCTTCGGCACATCTTCAAACGTACACTGTTCTCTATATTTTAGAATCGCAGATCGTACCACTCCGACGCTTACACCCTCTTCCTTGGCCAATTTTCTCAAGGAGAGTCTGCTCACAGTGCACCATTTGTGCACGATACTTTTTCGTTGTTCCGGAGACCGCGCATTTTGATAGATAACACAAAACTGAGCACTTTTTTTATGCTATGTCATTCAGAAATGTGCAAACAAAAGGACGCAACCAAAACATGTTGAAATATTTCATTATATTCAAAATGACCGTTAAAATAAGGTGTGCTTATACTTTCTGGAACAGTCGTTAGTTGCTGGGCAGAGAGGTGACGTAAAAAATTTGGAGTAACATAAACATCTTTTATAGCAAGCATTGTTAAAAATAAATACGTGCGCGAACAAACTTTTCAGTTGGCATATTCTATTTTAAAAGTTACCAAAAAATATCATAAATCTTGAAATCTTGATTTTCTAGAATATGGGACAGTGCCTTAGGATGGGGAGAGTGCGGTCAGGAAGAACCTGCTACTTTAAAAAGTGTATAATTAAGGAATCGAAAAGTGCTTGAAATTTTCTTGGCAATAAAAGTATGATCTGTGTTTCACACAATTTCAACGTTGGGAGAAACGGTCGGGAATTTTGATTCCAATCCTGTATGGAAATTTCAAAAAAGGGTATTCTCTCTTTTGAGGTATGAAATTTTTTTGAATTTTTTTACAATTTTGCAAATTGTGATATAAAGAACTTATTCGAGAACTGATCGTCTTAGGAAACATTTTTGTGGTGGAAAGTGCTTTAAATTATCTCTAGCAAGCTGAAAAATTATGCAATGGCAAATTTTTATACAAAAGTTTCTAGGGCTCAGGAAAATCGAAAAATAACATCGTCTCATACAGAAAATTGCCTACAAAATTGAAATATTGATTTCTTGAAGCCTATGTCAATGTGGGATCATTTCTTGATCTCCCGGTATAAGAATTTCAGTGGATTTTCCCAGACTGTTCAAGGTAGATCTCGTAAATCCTCGATGTATTTCAAAACAAAAACTCACCGCTTTCAAATTTGTATGGTTTTTAAAATCAAATTTTGCAATCAAAAACAATTATTTCTATTGGAATATTCATGATTCCATTTCTTTTCCACTTTCTGATCATATTCTTTTTCGGACTTATGAGTAATTTCATGATTTTTCAGAACTTTTTTTACGAGTCATGATGTTTTGCGCTACAAGAAAAATTATGTATATTTCCATATGATTTTCCATATCTCGAGAATGGATAAACATCCAATATTGATATATCAAAATTTTCAATCGCACAAAAGTTGGTTTGAATTTTTTCGACATACAAACGGTGTTTTTCTGGTTGTTCCGAACAATTTTCCTTAAACGTGAAATAATGTTGTGTAAAATATCTTTCCAGACCTTTTTTTCTGTAGATTAGAAAATCTCAAGCACGTTTTACAACTCAATTTATGTTTTACAAAGTTTGCACTGCAAACATAAATTATTCACCTGAGCTGAACTGGCGATCAGTCACTGGTGCTCGAACCAGATTTTGCCCGATTATGGGGTAACTTTTGCTCAAAAATCTGTTACTTATGCACAAAAGTGAGGAAAAACGGTTTCCACATTAGACCCGGGGTTATCCTCATAGATGTGTAAGTGCATTTTAGAACGTGGTTCATGAGTTAAAGTTTTTAAAGTAAGTATTATTGGAAAACTAAAAGTGTTATAAACTCAACTAAAACTCCCAATTTATTAAATTTTATCCATTGTAATCTAGTTAGTTCGATGGTTGTAAAGATGCTAATGTAAACCACTCACACCGATGTGATCTAGAGAGAAAGCTACGAATCAGCATATTTTAATAAAGCATTGTTTTTGGATCTTCAAAACTATCGCACCTTTTATATTTATCAAGAGTAATAAAAATATACAATGAAATTATTAATTGAATAGGCATTTCTGAATTAGAATCATTAAAGTTTTCAATTAAACTCTTTAAGAATCATTAAACTTTCATTAAATTTTCATTCAACTAAGATTATTTCAAATCCAAAACTGATATGTTTCTCAAATGAGTGCAGTTTAAAAAATATATTTAAAAACTACGTTTTTTGCAGAAGAAAACATGTCATACGATAAGTTTTGTCCATCTTTACGAATACCTTGATTTATCTCTGCCAGTTATTCCCATCAAAACACACTTCACTTATCCGTGGACAGAAGAACTTTACACATGTAATTATGTAAATGATTCAATTTGAACTAAATTCACGTTATTATTGAAATTGACAAAACCAATATGCATATATTATTTTTTTCAGAAGTGAGACGTCCAAGGGGGGGGGTAATAGTATTTGTGACAAAGTGTGACAGAGGGGGGAGGGGTCAAAAACCTGAAATTTGATGGAGCGGCATTTTTGAATCACCCCTTACTCGAGTTCATTCCAGCCATCGCACTAATGAACAATAGACCAGTTGCGTATGGTTGGTTTTCGCTTTGTCCACCCACTATAGATTGTTCGAACAATATTCCAAAAATGTGGTTGACCAGGAACCTTTAAAACTCTTAAACAGGTCGCTCGTGAACGACGCTAGGACAGGTATTCTGAGTGGTCGCAGTAGTCTAGACTGCAAATTTCATCAACTGTGAACATTAGTATCTATTCCAAGGCTCTGGGGTACTCGGAGTTGACAGTATGCAAAGCTAAAATAGCTAAAATCAGCTAAATACAGTGTGTGTGTGTGTGTGTGTGTGTGTGTGTGTGTGTGTGTGTGTGTGTGTGTGTGTGTGTGTGTGTGTGTGTGTGAGGTTGAGTTGTTGAGGTTGCTTGTATTGTGCAACAGCCATAGCAAACGCTCTACAGCTTGTGGGAAAACATTTAACGCTCTTGATGAGAGGAAGTTGCATGCTAGATTGTATTCATGATCAGTAGAATCAAGAATTAGCCGGCGTCGGTGGTGTAGTAGTAACCGTGACTGCTACTTAGCACCCCAGTGGGTCTGGGTTCTTCAATCCCAGTCGACGTTGGTGGTTTTTCTGAGGCAAAAAAAATCTGGTCATGTCTTCTTTCGGAAGGGAAGTAAAGCCGTTGGTCCCGGCTCATATTCATGAGTCGATAGGTAGGATCCAGATGATGAATCGGTCTTCCTGGCGTCGGTGATTGGCACCATGTGAGGAAGTAGACCGACGGAAAAAATACACAACGTACAATACGTCTAATCACTCATACCAACACAAAATAGCATCATTTAATCACATGACACACAGAATACAGACATTACCACTAAGTCCAAACGGCATAACTGAAGAACTCGAATACCTTTTTGACACAGCACATTGGAATAGTTACTCTCGAAAACTAATACAAAACTTAGTCAAAAAAAAAAAAAACACAAAAACAATACAAACAATCACTCACTACATTAACAGAGACACAAACCCAACTTAAAAGAATAGCAATGACATACGATTACCCCACTACACAATGACGACCAATCCTACGAGACTTTGGTTTTGAAATAATTTTGACTAGTAAAAATAATCAACTGCCGGCGTCGGTGGTGTAGTGGTAAGCGTGACTGCTACTGGCACCCCAGTGGGTCTGGGTTCAATCCCCAGTCGACGTCGGTGGTTTTTCTGAGGCGAAAAAATCTTGGTCACGTCTTCCTTCGGAAGGGAAGAAAAGCCGTTGGTCCCGGTTCATAGTCATGAGTCGTTAGGTAGGGTCCAGGTGGTGGAGTCGTCTCCCTGGCGTCGGTGATTGTCACCATGTGAGGAAATAGGCCGACGGAAAATAAATAAGTAAAAAAAAAAAAAAAAATAATCAACTCAATACTATCTTAGGTTCTGCTAAAGACCCCATTAACAGTCTTAGCCAATTCGGGGCCTACAAAATAACTTGTGGTCATTGCGGAAAAATTTACATTGGACAAGCTAAACGTAATCTCAATATTCGTTCCAAAGAGCTTATTGCAGAAGTAACTAAAGCAAACAAAGACACTGGAGCTCAAATACCGTTTTAAATCAAAAGTAGCTGAACATATATTCATCAAAGAACATAAATAACATAAAAGAGTTTAAGACGTATCACAAACCCTTGGAAACTAAATGTAGCGGAAAGCATAGCAATCCACAAACATAATTCCAAAAACTAGCTTAACAAAAATCAAGGAAACGGATTTTCGTGGCTGTTTAAATTTATACCTACATCACAAAAATAGCTCACTGAATACACAACACAACACCAATTTGACTACCTTACAACGAAGTAGGAATCAATAACCTTGTGGGTGTCAAACAACCTTTGAGGTTACAAACAAAAAACATAAACACATTTAGGTCCCCTCCCACACACCCTTCGTCATATATTGAGGTTCCTACAACCCAAGTAGCACCGAAAACATAAATATTCAAGTTTTATTTTTCAAGTCTCATGCTGTAGTTCTATAACAGTGTGATCTGACTATTTTTGTCATGATGGTGTTCGTTTGATGCAATTCAAATCTAGATTCATTTAGTCGACTAATTTATTTGTCATACATGTGTTTGAAGTTTTTCAGCTAGGACATGTTTGTTTACGTCTGACATCTTGTTTGCATATTTTGTTTCATAAATGTATTAACATAAGTCTTCCGTATTTTAAGAAACAAACATATAACGAGAAAGGCCAAACGTCAACAAAACTTGTCAGGTATGTTTGATTAGCGATTAGCGTTTGATTCCTTAAGATAGATATATATTTTATATCTATTTATGTCACCTACTCGTTTGCCACTGAACCTAGTTATGTTTTGCTAGAATGAAATATTGAAAATTCCAGTAGCGAATTGCTTTCATGATCAAACATCAGAAGTGATGAGATTGGTAGTATGATAACATGAAATTGCTTGTGTGATAACATCTGCTATCAATGCTTATAATGTAAATCAATGCCCATAGGCTCTTATATCAAAGTGAATATCTATTTCTAAGTCCCCTATAAGGTTGGTAAATAGGATAGTGGTAGGTGTTGCGTACAACACGATAGGAGAGCATTCCACTCAGTGGTCGAATGCCTACACTATTGTAAGACACCCTACACAGCACCAGTACACTCCATTAGTATCGCCTCCATAGGTATAGAATACCACCATGCGACCTCTCTTGATCGCATGGCAGCTAGATATAAAAACAGCACGCACCGCCGGTCACGTTATTCTAGTTTAAACCAAACTCTTGTGAACAACCGTCTGAAATATAGTTTAAAAAGCCAACGCGACGCAGTGAAGATTTCAATTTCTCCCTCCGATCGAAGCCACACAATCAGCCTTTTTCAAGGCCAGAGTTGAAGGATTTCTCCACCGTAAAACCGAACCAGTGACCTACCCCAAATCATTCCGTCCGCCGTTGCCAGGCGTGAGAGCTACCGAAGAGGATTCCCGTGCGTGGACAGTAGGGTTTAAGAGGATTCTGACTAATCTCTATCTCATATGACGAGACGGTCGAGTGGTAGGAACACTGATCTGGTAAGCTTAGAGTCCATAGTATGAGCCTAGTAGATGAAAACCTTTTTTGCCGACAAAATTTGTTACATAAATGTTTTAGACTTTTTGTTTATGGCAAGTATCAAACATAAATTATGTTTCATAGGATCCACCTTCTGCGCTATTTCAATTCTACAGTAGTACCCGAAAAGGTTTTCTATCATCGGAATGGTAACATAATCATTTGTCACATTTGAGCAAAAATGCATGCAATCAAACATTTGGTGTTACTTGGGAAACCTAATATAAATACTAGACCTATTGTGATGTTCCCTTTAAGTCACTCGACACTGAAGAAATCTGTAAGTCGTAGATTACGAGTGATAATTTGTAAAAAAAGTGTGAAATACTCTAAAAAACGTTTTTGAAATAGAGTTTAAAAAGAAAATGAAAGTGAAATTACGAAGTGCATCTACGGATTATTATAATTACCAGGCCCGTCATTCGTGGTTTTGGATGGATTAGCGTGGATAGTTCCCTAGAAGCTTGATACTTGATTTATGCGGATATTAGTTACAGCAGTGAGGTTTGTGGAGTTCGGTTGTATAAATTGAGGGTTTACGAAACGAAGAGTAGCCTTCGAGCATCGGCTGTGAATGGTTGTGTCGATGCTTTATTGTGGACTGTTCTGTTGTATTATTTAAGTGGTCTATTTATCAGCAGCACGAGTTTACTAACGTTTATGAATGATAACGGGTGTCCACTAAAAAATGAGAATGATTTCAATACTTTTCCATCAGAACAAAAACGGCCGCATAGAAATGTCACTTTAGATGAATGAATCGTTGCACTCTCCAGAAAATTTTCATACGCTCTTATTTCACTCTAACATGTTCAGTCGTGTTCAGCATGCCGTCGAAACAGGAAGAACTGCGCGCGTGCGTTGTACAATTCTTTCAAGCGAACGAAGATCGTGGAAAAAAATACACGGTGGACCATTTTTGTCGTGAAAAAGTTCCGGTATCCACCGTATACCGTATCCTGGCATGCATGAGAGTAACCCGGAAGAAAGGTTGCGGCCGTCCAGCGAAAATAATGAATGAGAAAACGCTCCGCTCGCTGCATAGCATGTTCAACAACAAGGATTCGGTAAGTCAACGGGAAGCAGCCCGAAAGTTCCATTGTTCGAAGTCACTCATCTGCAAGACGCTAAAGAAAGAAGGAATAGTGTGTAGAAAGAAAACCAGATCCCCAGAGTACACAGATGAGCAGATTCAAACCGTGAAATCCCAATGCCGCTGGATGACTCGGAATTACGGCGGAAAATCTTTCGTTCTGGACGACGAAAGCTACTTTCCTCTTTCGAAGTCTCAGATACCGGGAAACGACCGATTCTACACTAAGGACAAATCTACTACTCCTCCAAAAGTAATGTATAAGTTCAAGCACAAATTTGAATCGAAGGTTATGTTATACATCGTAATATCCGATAAGAGGTATTTCGAAGCCGTGGTTCAAACCAAGCGGTTTGGCCATCAACCAGGAGGTGTACCAAAGAGAGTGTTTGCAGAAAATACTCATCCCATTTCTTAAACAACATCACTCGGATGGCAAATACGTGTTTTGGCCGGACAAGGCATCATCGCACTACGCAAAAAAACGCTAACGTTTTTGGAGAGCCAAAATATACCATATGTCCCAAAAGACCGGAATCCGACAAATTTGCCACAGTGCCGTCCTATCGAGGATTTCTTCGGTCTTTTGAGCTCCATGGTATACAAGGATAATTGGAAGGCCAAGAACACCAAGCAACTTACCAACAGGATCAAAAGCTGCATCCGAAAAATCGATGTGGCTGCCGTCCAACGGTCATGTTCCAGCATAACGACTAAGCTGCGCCACTGGTGGACCACGGACCATATGACAATATTCACTAAACTTAGTTTGAAGATTTAAGTTGACCCTTTTAATAAAATAAATCAGTTTGAACAAAACTTCACTGGTATTTTTTTCCTGACCCATTCTTTTCGTTCTCATTATTTAGTGGACACCCGTTAAATATGATCACATATTTTATCAAGATGAATCCAGATCCCTACGAGCCCTACCGTACTAACATACCAAAAAACCTCCTTCCTGTGACTTTTGTGAGGAAGCAGTGGTAAACGAAGTCCCTAAACAGTTAAGGTCACACTAACATTCCGTCCCTATTCCTACCTGAATGGAAGGACGTGGCCTAAGCCGGTATTGATTATAACAGAAATTGAGTCACTGAAACGTGGACAGTGAGAATGGTCAGTAGGCCATTCCTTATTTTGAAAAAAATTGCCAAGTCTAGAATTCCACCTCTTGAAATGTTCGTCTTGACTAGAAAACAAACATACTTAAATTTGAAGACCGTACGTTGACGTTAAGTGCTCCTCCAACGGACCTGAAGAAATGGTAATACGAGTGACTACCCACATGGTGGCAAGCACGCTACTGTAGTGTATGGTCTTGCAGGTCGACCAAGCTCAGTGTCGTTAGGTTGATAACATTTCATGTTCGTTTTTTTTTATTATAAATTTTGTTTGGGACACACTTTAAACACGTCATTATGAAAAATTAGTCCAGGATAAGTTTGGATTTTTTTATGGAGAGCGTAATTTTGTGCAGAAACCAACATATGGACAAAATTTCATTCAGTTCGGAGAGAGTAGAATCCAATCGGTTTGCTATTCTGGCTGGAAATGCTCATAATTGATGCAATTACTGTTACTGAGTTACTCGATACTTACCGAAGCATTTTCTGTTTTCTAAAGTTAATGAAAAGATTTCACCAAAACCAATTGACTCAAAAATAGACCTCGCCCCTGTCAGATAACGGACACCGTCATCAAAATTAAGTTCTCGGCTGTTCAAACTGTCCGAGATGAATCGACGACGACAATTAAAGCCACTGCCGCCATTGAGAAGATTTCGGGATCAATTGTTTGGAGTGGAGTAGGAAAAATCGTGCGCCGTCAATCAACCGACAGGAAAGCCGCAGTTATTATTCTTCCACCAAATCCGTGTTGGCCCGGTGATATGATGGAGGATAATGTTGTCATCGTTTATTGCGCGGAGGCACTCTGTTGATACGATTTTCGCTTCTTCTTTTTTTTGTTCTCGGTAAATAAGCTCATCCAATTCCGACTGAAAAGAAAAACTGGGCAAATGAAGGCGCATTACGATGGTGGTGAGCTATTTTTTTTTCTTCCAAAATGTGCTACTTATCGATGAAGAATGAATGCCAAGGGAAAAATACGATGTAACAGCGATATATCTCGATGTCTGCGAATGTCATCAGTCTGGAATGAATCACCGTCGGAGGCCGAGGCCAATGATGAAAAGCAAGTGATGTATCTTTTTCCTCTTGTTCTTCCGTCATAACTTCGGAGGACTTTTCGGCGACACGTTCAATCTAAATGGATGCCGTGGTTCTGTGTGGAGGTACCTACTTGAAGATAAGAGAAAAGCCCCCTCGGTTGCGGTGGGTGACGAAGATGGTATCGCTTCAGATGTGTCTTTCCGTCTGACGCGGCGGGTGGCCGATGATTGATGGTAATAAGGATGTGGAGATATTTCTGGGCACGAGCGATATTGTTTGGCTTGTTCCTGGCTTACATTATGACTTGTGAAGGCGAGGAGGCGCGAGGTTCTATAAATCATGCAAATCGTCTTGATTTGTTTGCCAGTGGTAGAATTTGATGATACTTTTAAGCACGAGATAATACTATGCCAAGTCTAACGATCGTTTGATGGATGTTTGTCGTAAATGTCAGAGGAATATTTTTACGGCAGAATAATTCATCAATTGGACCGGAATCTCTCGGGTCTCGTTAAGCTCTGTCGGTGGAGGTGGTGCTCTAAGGGAAGGATAGGGGGGAGGAGATGAGTTCGATTTGAAGGCTTTCTGGAGATTATTTCTTGGGCAGCGTTCATCAGCCCATGGGTCTAGGCCCACTGGGTGGGTCGTAGGTTGCCTCTTGATGGGCCAACTGGTGTTTATATTTTTTCAAGAATACTCAAACTTTTTTTTATGCAAATTAGAGGATTAAGAGGCAAGGTACCATGATTAGTTTTTTTTGACGTAGGACTACGTATTTGTTTTCTATACTATGGTACCATTAAAGAAAAAATCGCATTGCGGCCGTCACGAAAAGTGGTCAGGTTTTGAGCGTAAATATCTCAGTCGTGTCTTAAGAAATTTTCAAATTGTTTGCACCAATCGATCGGAATTTTTTTATACGCATCAATTTCAATAGAGAACATTGTTAATTTCGGGCCCGATACTATTGAACAAATACATAAATTTTAGGCCTTGTCTTATAACGTAAATTAACCCTTTCAGACCTAAAGGGTCATTTGAAATCACAGACGGAATAAAAATGTTCACTGCCTTGGACAAATTTGTTGTACATCAATTTTTCTATCTGGAGAATATATAAAACATATGGTTGGGAGCACTGCACTGAGCGCAACGAACCAGTGGCTGAAAACGAACTTCGCTTTCAAATGATTACAGCCTATTTCAGGGATTATGTGCAGAACGTTTTAAACCAGATGTCATGTACATTAAAGTTTAATCATGAGGAAGCTGTATTTATATTTTAAGTGTTACTCTGAACTCACACTCACAAACGATTATTATGTTGCGGTTAACCTGTTAGAATAATTGAGGTACCTTGACTCTGACAAGGTTTGCTGTTGACAGCTGTAAATAAAGGAGGTTACTGATATCCTGATCGTAGATCGAAGCAGACGTCTTTTAATATTAAGAAAGTTAAGTTTCTTTTACCAGAGACGATGTTATAATAAAGAGACACACAGAGAGAAAATTATTCATACTGGTGCCCCAGCTACCAAGTTGTATTTTGTTATTTGTTTTTGCAACCCGATGATTTGCATTTACTTCGAGTGACTTTTGTAGTCGACCAATTGTTTTACGGTGTAAACGATGGGATCGACTGATACTATTCGTGGTTCATTCGCCTCCTCCACGTTTCGTCTTTCAAATGCATTCCATCGTAGATCGTTTCAATCACCTTTCGTTCAAAGACATCACAGGCGCGTTGGTCCTCCACGACCAATGCCCATGTTTCGTAGCCACCGGTCTATTAAACGTATTGTGGATGGTCAAATTTGTAGTTTGGCAAACTAACCTCGATCTAATCGTCCTTCGGAGTCCAAGGTATGTACGATTGCCATCAATAATGCGCCTTTGTACCTATCTGGTGGTGGCATTATCGGCAATGAGCCCAGATACCATCACCGTCGATCTAAATTCGTGGTATTAGCCTGACATTGTCTTCTCGTGAGGCTCTTCCCCTTATCCCTCTCTTTTAATCACACCTTCCAATGCAGTGTTAAAGTTATTAGTATGAGACACTGAAGAAGTCTGCACATTGTAGACGAAATACGCATATCTGTCAAGATAAGCAAAGGTAGTTGGAACTAAATGGAAAATAAAAATTTGTATTCTCATTTCTAGATATAACACGTAGTTTATTGTATGAAATTAAGAGCTTCCCATCGGTCTTCTCGGCATTGAAGTACGATTTGAGAACATCATTGTCCAAATTGCTCCATTCTTCGACAATAGCAGTTCGGAGTTGAAGAAGAGTGTCAAACATACGTCCATACATTAATTGTTATGTTATATATTCTCCGTGCGAGGAGTAGCGATTATGATGTAGAAGGAGATGTTCGCTCATCACCATGAGGCACCAAGAGTGAACAACAATGTTTTTGGCTAGAATTGAAAGATATGAAGAGAAAGTTTTGATAGTTCCGCTAGTGTGCGGCAGGCTTGGAAACATAGCAGATGTTTTTAGGAAAATTGAGCGAAAAGGGCATGTGTACAGTGATACTCGAACCAACGACATTTTTGCCTAACATCCCACTGCGGGGTAGGTTAAAGCACGGACTAAGTCCGCCACTTCAACAGGCAAAAATGTCCGGTTAGAAGACGCTCATGTACCACTGTGGCTTGTATAGTTATTCTAGCGATCTATTGTGTGCACTCTGTTTACTGATGCGCACATGGAATCTTCATATCTTGGATCTTCATATCTTTCAATTCTAGCCAAAAACATTGTTGTTCACTCTTGGTGCCTCATGGTGATGAGCGAATATTTCCTTCTACATCATAATCGCTACTCCTCGCACGGAGAATATATAACATAACAATTAATGTATGGACGTATGTTTGACACTCTTCTTCAACTCCGAACTGCTATTGTCGAAGAAACCGCTTCACGGTGTTTCTCTCCGAGGTCTCTACGTTGGAGACGACGAGAAAAACTTTAGTGATCGTCAGTCGGTGCGAATCAAAAACAAACCCAAAAAAGGAGAGAGTTCCTCTTCCATGTGCGCATCAGTAAACAGAGTGCACACAATAGATCGCTAGAATAACTATACAAGCCACAGTGGTACATGAGCGTCTTCCAACCGGACATTTTTGCCTGTTGAAGTGGCGGACTTAGTCCGTGCTTTAACCTACCCCGCAGTGGGATGTTAGGCAAAAATGTCGTTGGTTCGAGTACCACTGTACACATGCCCTTTTCGCTCAATTTTCCTAAAAACATCTGCTATGTTTCCAAGCCTGCCGCACACTAGCGGAACTATCAAAACTTTCTCTTCATATCTTTCAATTCTAGCCAAAACTTTGTTGTTCACTCTTGATACGTCCATGTTAGAAAACAGTTTGGGAAAGAAGGCCCCACACATTCTTGATTGGATTGAGACTTGAGCTACATGCTGGTTATTTGAGCTCAGGGATGTTACTATTTGCAAGAAACGATTTTGTGTTACGTGTAGAATGGCATGTGGCTTCCCAAGCAACACAGCTTGTATTAAAAAAGTTGAAGTACTGTTCAATGACAAAAATAGGTTATAAATTTAGGTGTATAATACTTTAATTCATACTTTAATATGACGCAAAAAGCGCAAAACGTGAAGCCTTATAAAACATAAAATGGAAAAAAAACTATCCTCATACAAAAATATAATATCACCAAGCGTGGGATTTGAACTCTAGTCCTTGGCGTGATAGGTTTGAAGCTTCTTTGCTAAGCCAACTCAGACTGTTGAAAGGTGAACTCTGTGTATGTATGATATGCTTCCCGTTGGCAGTGAAACCACAATGTTCATCGCAAGGAGTAAAAAGAACACATTTTGCAAAACAAGGTTGATGTAATGTAATTTCAACAGCATATAGAACTGCCCATAAAATCTTGTCATGTTCATGTATTATAAATGTATGGAAACATGTTTTTAAGAACAATAATGAAGTAGTAAACACTTGGAGCAGTGGAAAAAGTATTTTTAGCTCGACCGTTTGTCAGAGCGATATAGAATTCGAGAGTTACAAACCGCTCCAAACTTGACACGTTTTGCAATACGTTTATAATGCATTTATAATACAAATAATTATAAATCATTCTTAAAAGATGTTTTGTGTGTTACTTGGGTTGGTCCTGCTGAAATATCATGTTTTCATCCACAATATTTTCAGCGAATGGGATCAAAACTTCGTCCAAGAGCTGCACATATTTTTCAGAATTAATTCTGGTCGAAATGAAACGCACTGGTGTTTTCCCAGCAAGACTAATACCTGCCCAGATCATGAGCGTGCCCCTTCCGAAATTTCTCGATTTCTTTTATGGCTTTTCGCAACTTATATCCCGCCCACAGTTTATCCATCCGGTCGATCTAAATTGAATTTTTGTTCATCGCTGAACACTACATTTTCTCACTCTTTTTCCCAGAATTGATACTTTTCTGCAAATTCCAATCTTGCTTTTTTATGTCGAGGCAATAAGCGAGGAACCGGCACACTTTAACTATATTTGGTATTATTATCACTGCTTAAAATTAGCTGCACTCGACGTTTAGACACTGGAATATTCAATTCCTTCCTCATATCACTCGGAAAACGCCTACAATTGATTGCCAATCACTTAATTTCACGTTTTACGCGTTCTGAAACCGATGCTGGACGCCCTTTTCTCTTGATGGTCGCATATTTCTCACCAATGTCATGAAATTATGTGCCACCGTTTTGCTCCCTCCTATTCCTATTCCTATTGCGTTCTCACGGATTGTAAATCCATATTTACAACAGGCTTGAATTTCTCCACTCTCAAACTATGAAAGACTGGTCAATTTCTTCATTTTCTGAAAACCACTTAATATATATGAATATCAAAACTATCGGGCATGATATAGGTTGAATTGATGATTGTGATAACAATGGTAATATTTGTTTTAAAAACTAACGAAGCCAGCAATCGCAAGAACAATCAGTTTGTCCTTATAAGTATTACTTTCTAAGCAGATGAAAACACTCGATACCCCGCGTTTAAAGACAAGTCATTACCTAGACTGTGTAGTAAACGAGGGATGACGTTAAATACACAAAAATAGAAAACAGAATCCTATTTTAAAGAATTGTTGATTTTCGATTGTCCTCATATATATTTCGTTCAGTGTAGATGGTATCTGTTAAATAAGAAATAAAGCTAATATACGAGTAGCGGTTATTTTAGGTTTGTTCAGGTATATGCATTTTTTAACATGCGTATATAATGGAATCGCCATTCAAAATTTCATGAACTATTTTTTAATAACTAGCATGGCTTAACTTGACTGACTGCACGTATCAATGGTTGGTACTCCGTGATTCATCAGGACTGACTGTGGATTTTATTTATTTGCAAACGACTCATCTGATCAAAGTGTCATCTGAAAAAAGTTGTAGGTAATAAAGTGTTCTTCAAGAAAAAATACACTGAAACTAAAAAAAATTGTAAATTCATGCTTAAAAACATAAAACGATGATATTCTCAAAGGAGTCCCCCTTCGATCCATCTAAATTTTATTTATTTAAGAGCTGAAGTTATGTCCTTAAAGCTGGTGGAGAGTGTTAGATGGTCACTTCTTTAATTGTTTTATTTTTTGTTTTTAAATATTAAAGAAATTTTTGAAAATGATGAAACTGATAAGTTTTTGATTAAAATTTACCATAACTAGATTTTATGAATTATTTTTAATATTAAAGCATCGAGTATGTGTCCCTTGACTCAGCCTAATATGTAACAATCGATTACATGTTGTATTATAGCTCATAACGTATTTAACCTGGAAGCAAAATTTAACTAGCTATACACTTGCTAAGATATGTTTAATAAGCGATCTGATAGTATGTATCACGAAAAGTTACGCAACTAATTTTATAAAGCCAGAAACTTTCGAGAGACATGGATGTAATGTCGGTATATGGGTTCAAAATTGAGTCTAATCATGGATGCAAGCTCATCCCATTCGATAGATTTGTTATTAAATGTTGTCTCTGTATGATTTTTTTCTTATTTTCTGATTCAAGGCGTTGCAATCTGTATTCACTCTATCCAACAAACAATTTCACAAACCAAACTTTATTTAAACTAGGAAACACTTAAATAACGTTAACATATGATTTAACGGCCATTCGGCAATCAAAACATTATAATTCACTCTGCACAGATTTTGTTTCTTTAGTTTGTATTGCGATGAGCCATTTGAAAAACATTCAACTGAAGGTCAGACATTTACATTGTAAATGTTACCAATAACAACATTTTTACTACGCTTTCCATACAACAGGCCATAGTTGGGAATCTAAAAAAAAATATGTTCCTTACATTGGGTCTATGGTTTTCATGTTAAATCATTGTTATTTTACCTATGTGACCTGTAAGTTTATAACATGTGACTATTTTCTGTACATCTTGACAGCATTATTTTGTTTATTAGTTCAATTTCGGCAAATTTAGATCATTCGAAGATCGTGTAGATAATCTGTTTAGCTTAACCAGTTAAGTCATAATTTCTAAAAAGTTAAGGAAATCGAAAATTACGCGGAAGTGAAGAATTATAAATTTATTAAAAAAGTCCCTATAGCTTTGAAATAAATCGATCATCCTGATAGCAACATTATTTTGTGTATTATTGCCGAAGTAATGACATATTTAGTACAAGGCCGAACCAAGGAACTAGGCTAACAATACATCTCGTTACCCTGTAAAAACTTTTTTTCGTAAGCCTTGCCGTTTTCAAGTTATTGCGAATTATTAAAAACCGAAATTTGTGTTTTTGCAATTTTTTGGGCCGTTTTTGATTGTTGGTCTTTATGTTCACAACAAAGTGTATTTTTCAAAATAGATTATTAAAAAACAAGAAAAAATTTCTCAGACACGGTGGTAGCCAGACTTACCCGTTACTGTTTGGACGCGATGGAAAAGAATCAAGTTGATGCTTTTGGATACAGGGTGCAGCAGAAAATAATGCAAAAATGTTCAAACTTCAGTATTGGGTTAATTCGTGTAGCTAGTGACTAATTTCTGTCGAAAGTGTATTTTTTTAGAAGAAGGGATCACCAGTTTGTTGCTCGCCCAGAAGAAGCCGAAAGAGATTGTCAAGGTGGTAGGGTGCCATTTGGCAACAGTTTACCGCATAAAAAAGTCCCTGCAGGATGATATTAAGCAGCGGAAGCCGAGAAGCGGACGTTAGCGCTTTGCACGCACATCGAACGTGATCAAATCGGTCCGTTCGAAAATTGCACGCAACTCGGTGCATTCCATAAGAAAACTAACAAAGGAAGCCAATATTTCGGAGAAATCCATGCGCAGAATCATCAAAGAAGACCTGCATGCATCTTTCAGAGCCAGAGTGAAACGTCACTTGATTACGGACCGGATCAAGTAACTACGAGTAACTCGTTCCAAGAGATTGTTTTCCTTGTTGAAGAAGGAAAAAATGATAATCCTCTCCGATGAAAAGCTTTTCATCATCGTTGCTATGGCCAACAGCCGCACGGATCACCCAACAAACATCGGTGTTGAATTAGAGCTTGTTCAAACAAATTTGGAGAAACTATCCTGCTATTCTAGAAGAAACAGCTGAATAGCTTCTCCAAATTTGCTTTAACAAGCTCTAACTCAACACCGATGTTTGTTGGGCAGTTCATTTCACCGCAGAAAATGGAGAACGTTCCGGAAAAAGAGAAATTTCAAACCAAACATCCGGCTGGTGTCATGATGTTTGGCTTGATGGCGTCCAACGGTTTGAAAATGCCGCCTGTTTTCATTATGCTGGAGTTAAAATCAATACTGAATATCGGTATTTTAAAGGACCAAGTGCTTCCCTGAGTGAAGCCCAACTTCTCCGAGGACCAAAACGTTGTCCTACAGCAGGATGGAGCGCCGTGTCACACATGAACATTAAGTTTTGGCCGAAGGATTTGTTGTCAATGCCGGAGGACTACGTCCGAAAGACATGCTCTGGCTTTCGGCGTCGGCTCGAGGATGTTATTAATAAAAATGGAGGACACATTGAATAAATGTGTTTAAAAGGACTTTATAAAGATAATTGCACACGAAAATTGCTAGAATTAGTTGAAAATGGGATTTGAAAGAAAACGAACAAATTTTCGCATTATTTTCAGCCACCCCCTGTATGTGTGTGTTTCGGATAGTTTTGTTTAGGAAGAGAAGAAGCACTGTTTCAAAAACTTGAATGGCAATGAAAGCTAAACTAAATTGATGAGATGAAGAACTTTCCAATACATAGCACTTTGTTGACTTGGTACCTATCGTCATTTCATATGTATGGCAGACTCCATTGTATTGAAATGTACCTGTATGATATTTGTTTCAGACACGGGTTGACATTAAAACTTACCTGACTGCTGTCTTCTCAACGAAATGCTTAAAAAATTCCAGTATGGGGTATGTGTTGCTTGACTCAGCAAGGAGCTGCAAGGAGGGGCAATTTTAATGTTATTTTCTTCAAAAAAGTTTTCACAGTGGGAAGCATTGGCATAACAAAACTTTTAAGAGGGTCAGAAATTGCGACATATTTGAAATACCTTCCATAATATCATCGAATGAGATCATCCCAGATGAAGAGAGGGCTTCTGTTCTTAAAATCGGGGCACCAGGGGTTTTAGATGTTCCCGGGAGAGATGGGAAATCCTGTGTGTAATTGGCACTACGAAAACCAAGATGATTCGGGTTATTCTTCTTTTCACTACTCTTTGAATTGGGCATGTTGATTTGGGGCTTCTGTTCAGCTACTTTCCCTGCTCAGATGCGTCTTCGTTTCCTTGCAGCACCTTCCGGAAAACTGGAAGATGTTCCCTTTTCAACCAAGTCCTAATCAGACTCGTCATCTGACAGAGGAGCAAAGGGATTTGTATTGGCAAAAATGGTACCTGGCATCGAAAGCTCTCAATTAATAACTGTGGAAGTGCATCTAGAACACTAAGTTGAGAGCAAGCAATAAGCTAATTGTGAAAGCAATAAGCATGAAATGCTAAAAGAAGAAGAAGAACTCGCCTCTGTGACCACTCCTACAATCTCCACATCACGAGCTGGAATATAAACTCGATATTCTGTGTAAAATTCTGGGAAGCAGCAGTCTCATTAGCCTGCTTCAGGTTAGAGTTTATTAAACAACACTGAGTTTATTAAATTTAACTTTCGTGATCTCTGTCACGGCTGAAAATCGCTTCGTCGGATCACTTGTAATTTGATATATAATACATAAAAAAAGGTTTTTTGTTGGGCTGAAAGTAAACAACTCATTGACCGACCGAGGCCATTGGATACGATCGCGGTTGGAATTTTGTTTGTGCCTCCTCATCATCAGGTGACATAGGTACTTTTTCAGTCAAAGCGTCCTTGTCGAAAAAACTTCTTCAAAATGCACGATTTGCCTTACTCGTGGGAGCATTGAACGCCCCCAACAATTTAAATCACACACAAACACAAAAAACGAACACACAAATTAAAGCTAAACTCTAGTGGGATGAGGGACAGAGCAAAAAAACTTAACTAATTGACGAATCCAGATTGAAAAAAAGAAGAAGACACCGAGTGGTGATAAATCTGACAGATCCCATGTTAGAGTATAGCACGATCATTTAAATATGCTTCTAAAAAATTCAAATGAAATTCTAATTAAAAGCGATTTGTTGTATAATGGAAGAAAAATCCAAAACTACTCAAGAAATTTTCAACAGAATAAAAAAAAATCAAAATAATGTCCCTTTTGTACAGTTCTGGATTTTTCTTCCATCATACAACAAACCGCTTTTAATTAGAATTTCATTTGAATTTTTTAGAAGCATTTTAAAATGTTTGTCCTATGCTCTAACATGGGATCTGTGAGATTCATCACCCCTCGGTGTCTTGTTCTTTTTTTATCCTGGATTCGTCAATATTACTGACCTGTTGCTGCTGCTTACGCGCCGTATCCGTGAACGTTGAACTTCTGGGCGGGGAGCGGGGAGCGGTGCGCTGCGTGGATGTACGGATGAATCCGATCGCCTTCGGGTGCACTCGCTTAACGATGTCGGATGACCGTTGGCGATGTAGTAGTGTATCGCTGGTTAGCGTCACCACGCTGAGATGATGTGAATAATGGGTTGATGTTCCGATTTCGCTGGCTTGATTTTATAATTTCATTGGAAAACAACACTGCCTTCTTAGAAAAAAAAAACTCACTGCCACTATATTCACTGGAGTGAATAGATTTTGAGAAAAAACTAATAGTTTCGAAGGATCGTACTCCAATAAATCTTCCAAAATAACGGAGCGCTGGATCGAACGAACTTTCTTCTTGCGCAGAACGAAGTGCTATATTTTTTAATCAATTGATTTTGGTGAAATCTTTTCACTAATATTTGGAAACAGAAAATACTTCGTTAAGTAATTGTATCAATTATGGGACAATTTCGTCATAGGAAATTACTACCCCCTGAGTTCCCACCAATCATAAATCTGTTCCAAGGAAACTTACTACCAGTATCAGCATCCCGAAACAGTCAGCAAAGAAAAAAGAAAAGTCCCAAACATGTGTTCTGGGCTAACCGTAATTGGATAAAATCAATGGATTCTGCTGGCTGGCACAAGTCGTTCCCATCCCACACCCGAGAAGAAAGTTTATCTCTCGATTAGGTTGCAAAGTTGGTCCCACCGCAATAGTGAAAGATACACAACCAACAAAATTCTGGCATGTACAAGTGCAAGCCCTGCGACCGATGGCGGGGAACTCAAATTCGGAAGTGAGGGAGGGGAGGGGAAGGGGCGCTTAGTCTCAGAAACAAATACGATTTCCTCCTCCGAAAGAAGTTTTATTCCAAGCGAAAACGACACACTTGCACAACACAGTCGTACGTTAGGACGGAAACCGTGTCGAGGAGAAAGGACTCTGCCTGCTTTCTTCTTGCCTAGTTCCGAGTCCTTCCTTGGGAAAGTTGGTTTTTTTTTTGTTACTGTTGCAAAAGTAAAAGTTTTCTGGTAAAGAAAGAGGAAAAAGTTTCGTCCTCTCTAGATGATGCTCTTTGCACTGCCATAAGATGAGGAGAGCGTTTATGTTGCCACTGATAAAATGTTTTAAAGCTATGTCGAGTGAATGCATCCAAAACTTGAATCACGTTTTCGCAGTTCATTAGTGGGTGTGTGTGAGAGTAGAAGATGTTGTCGAAAAGTTTTCTCGGATGCTTCCTTTTTTTTCATTCCAGGGGGAGGAAAATTTATGGTATGAACTATTTGTGATGATAAATTGGTGACTTTACGAAAGTTGAATCGCATATCACTCCGCAGTAAATTCTTTGAATCTTTCATCCCTTGTTGAACCGAAGAAGCTCACACGAAGAAGCTCTCAGAAGGCAGGAAATGGAAACGTTCCCTAATCGGCATCATTACGAACTTATCTCTCAAAGTAGCAATTTAGGCTACTCGAAATCTCTGCCAAACTAACTTCCCTTAATGACTCTCTTTGTCTAAACGTGCGATAATCACCCAATTGAGTCAAACTTTTTAAAGCTAATGGCAATTTGACGGGAAACCATCTTCAAGAAAAACCGTACCTATACCATCACCCGCCGAGAGCCAAGTTTTCCCGGATGTCGAAAACATCTCCACCATCTGATAACAACATGTTGATGGCACAATTTTACGCAACGGTATTTTAGCTTTTTTTGTGTGTGCCCTTTTTCGAGTAGTTGTTGCATGAAAGTATATTTTTTGAAGCGTTGAACCGTAACGAAAATGATGGCACTTTGCCCCGTCGTCGACGTCGTCTTCACCGTTTGGCGTCGCTTCGGCTACCGGTTAGGTATCGGCTTCGTCGTCGCCGGCGTCATCGCCTCTCGTCTCGGTTGATTAGGTTCACCAGCAGAACCGGTGACGCCGGAAACGATGACTATCTGTTGCTGTTGCCACTGGCGGTGGGTCCGGTGGTTGTGTGTATGTGTGTGCGTTTGTGTGTGCGTTCGTCACGTTTGGCAGTCGTTTAGATGTCGAGATGTCTGATTGCCATTGGAAAGCGGAGTGAGTTTAAGGATAACGGTTTTTTCTTCTTTTAAAGATGTAGGATTTATTTACCACTCAAAGAAAGACTTCTTTTTTAAATCAGCAGTGTTTGATCACAAATCCCATTCCGACTGCATTGAAATCAATTTATTTATGCAAATGAATGCCTTAACTTTTTGATGAGCAAGGATGAAAGAAAGTCAAGGCTGATGACGTATTCATCTTCTACTCTCCAGTGTTAGAGCTTCGAAATGAAAAAAAGAAATTAACGACTCTTTGGTTTGTAATTTCTATTTAGAAGAAACTCTTATCTTGGTCTGAGGCAATTACTGTCATCGTCTTTGAAGCGTCGTGATTGATGACGATGTCGTAACGCTTTGAACTTAGCCAGCTGGATGATCTTCAAATTCATAACGTGTATCATATTTGTTTACATCGTTGCCTTTTGAATTACCTTGCTAACTTAGACACAGAAAAAAATAATTAATTTTAACAAGCGTGTAAAATATCCCCTCGTTTAAATCCAAGCTAAGGGAGGCGTAAACAACGAAATTGTTAGCAACTTTTCATGTGCCATACAAGGCTTTGTGCACAAATTACGTAACGCAGAAAAACGGGATTTTTGATCCCCTCTCCCCCCTATGTAACAATAAGTAACGCGTGATAAGACTCCCCTCTTAAATTACGTAACGCTAACGGAGCCCCCCTCCTATTTCTCAATTGTTATAAAGTCATCACAAAAACTGTAATTGTGGTGGTTTTATTGTTTAAATCTCATTTGAGTAACTTCAAATTCGTAGAGATTGCAAACATCAGTCAATTAATGTCATTTATGTAACTTAAGGCTTTTATAAAGATTACGATAAACATTGCACTTATTGTACTGCATTTATTCAGGTTACTAGATTTTTTTTTAAACTGTTACAAATATTAGTTCAGCAAGTTTACTCAAATATCATTCAATTATATAAAGTATCACAAAAAAAAGTTTTATTCAAATCACGTAAATCTAGTTAAAAGATTTCAACAGTATTTTATGCAATGCATAATATTAACCTTTTGCAATTTTTATAATCTTATTATTATTAAAAAACATTTTTTAAATATACTAATCAGAATTGTGATTGAATATAATGATATTAATCAACATATCCTGTGTATTAAATCAAACCGCACATTGTGTTAGTACGATGCAATGATATATCATCAACAAAAATATTTCTTATCGAATCCAATATTGTTAATCAATTATTATTTCCAACAGAAATCATTATTGATTCAACAAAATAATTTTGTAGATTCAACAATCAACAACAAATTTAACAAAATTTCTTATTATTTGAATGGTTCTAATATAAATTATAATATTTTTTGTCTAACGTAGGACTACGTCTTTGTTTTCTATACTAGGATACAATTTAAAAAAATCGCATTGCGACCGTCACGAAAAGTGGTCAGGCTATGAACGTTAATATCTCAGTCATTTCTCATAAGATTTTCAAAATTATAACCAATCGTTCGGAAATAATTTTACGCATTTATCTAAATGAAGAACTTTGTAGATTTCGGGCCAACTACTATTGAAAAATTCATAAATGTTAAGCCTTGTCTTAAAAAGTGCATTAACTCCTTCACGCCTAAGAGGTTATATATGACCCCAAAAGGAAAAAGGCGGTATAAATCATAGGCTGTATAAAACTGTACACTGAGTTCGGTTATTTTTTTCTCAAACTTAAATTAGTTCTTCTATCTGAGAAACATAAACACAAATGAGTATAAGACCTAATTGACGAAGGAGAATAACCTGAGTATGCAGAAGTTCAGGAAGAAAAAATAAATGCCTTATTAATAGTGCAAGCCGTTGTTTTAGAATATGGTGCATATGCATACGTATTATTAAATTCTTTCTTTCTGAGATGTTCTAGGTTATCCAATATGTCTTTGAGCTCGTAACTTAAGATCTACAGTAGCAATTATAGCGTTTTGAACTATACAAAGTTACGCTGCGTGTTCAACTATATTCAGTGAATATTTTCGAAACGTTAAAAAACAAAAGTTACACTGGCATGATCTAGGTCATCTAAACTGTTCTTAAGTTCAAAACATAAGATCTGCAGTTGTAACAGTTGTTTTTTGGCATTTGTAGAACTTGGCATCTACGGTAGTAACACTTATTTTTTGGGCTAAACAAAGTTACGTCACGTATTCAAGCATATTCAGTGAATATTTTTTTTTTCACAACTTACAAGAAGATAATCTGGAGATGGTCTAGGTCATCCAAACCTAGATTTACAGTGGTAACAATAATTTTTAAGCTGTGCTTAGTTACAATAAATATTCGCGAAGTTACGATGTTTATTGATACTTAATCATTGAATATCTTGGAAGAACCACAGATATTATCTTTTCTGCAATCTACAGCTGTAACTGTAATCCATTTAATTCAGTGAGTCTTCTGGAAGGCCAAACAATATAATGAGAAATCTTGTGATATTCTTAGTTACCAAATTTGCTCTTGAGCTCACAATTTGGGATCTATAGTCAATACAAAAGCTTTAAAAGCTATGAAAGATGACGATATGCATTCAAACACATTCAGTGAATCTTTTGTAAGATCTGTAAGGTAAAAACTGACCTTGAGTCCAGAACTTAAGATGTATAGGTGAAATCGTAGCCTTGTGGGCTATACAAAGCTACGATAAATTTTCTAAGATATTCAATGAATATTCTGAAACGTCTACAAGCATCATGCGATAACCTTGTTAGTTTCAAGTCATTCAAACTGTCTTTCAAAACTTAAGGTCAACAATTGTAACAGTAGCTTTATGGGCTATACAAAGTTAAGTTAGTTTGTTTGGCACAGAATATCCCAAGATTATTTCATAATGTCTATTGGTCTTCCAGGGCATTTAATAAATATGTTTGAATACACATTTCCTACTTTTTTCAATCATTTCTATGTTATTGAGCACCAAATCAACCAGAATACTCAAAATTTCTTGTTTAATAACGGTTTATAAAAATTAGGCCTGAAAAGGCTAATTCAAAGAATATTGCATTTTACAATCTAAATGGCCAACTTTAGTTGCGTAGTCCTACGTAATCAGTTCGAACAACACAGTGGGGCTGTACCTTGTAGTTTTTTTTTTCGATTCAACCGCTTTGGTCGAATGAATTTTTTTTCAATCAGTTCGTTTATTTGTTAGGCTCAGGCGTGTATAACACTTTGCGGAGCCGATTTTCAATATTGTAATAAACATTGTTTAAATTTTTTCGATTTTAGTAAAAGTGGGGTGCCAATTACTCGTGGCTAGTGGAGTTTTGTCTCGTACTAATAACTCGACTCGACAGTCGAGTTATTAGTACGAGACACTGAAGAAGTCTGCACATTGTAGACGAAATACGCGTATCTGTCGAAGATAAGCAAAGGTAGTTGGAATTAAATGGAGATTACTAATTTTTCTTCTAATTTATAGTTATAAGCTTCTGTTATCTCACGGCAGTATTCCCCTTCCAGTTGCGCCATAAACCGGACGCTGTGACCGGATGGCGTAACTTTGATTTTGCTTGACTCTTCGTTGTGGGTTTCTCAATCCGAAATGTGGCTTGATACGGTCCAACGAAATTATTTTCTTCTTTCCTCTTATAAACACCACAACAGATTTATCGCAACGGTTCGTGACTTCAAATGAGTCCATCATGCGGATACTGAAAAGGGCGCTAAACAGTGTCGACTTGATCGAAAATATGTTTACAGGTTTTCAAATCGTCGGAAATGGAAACGTGACGTCGAGCATGTTTGCTGCTAGTGATAAGTCCAACTTACTGGATCATATTCTGCATCGATTTCACAAACTCGTTGTTGTCCGAAATCCATCTCGGCAACTGAACAATTGTTATGCTCTCGAACAGCGTAAACCTAACAGGATTGACGGTAATCTATCTTACCAGTATTTGGGATCAAAACACATGTTGGCTGCTTTATAAGCTTGTTAGCTAATTCGTAAGCATGAGGGTGACAAACTGTCGTTCGTACGCAATGAGTCTCGAAAAATCGAGCCATTTCCTTAAACCGTTCCGACTCGAACTGCCGGCCTCCGAAATCTCCGGTACTCCAAAACGGGTAACCCAGACATTGCAGTATGTCTTCACAACCGTTTGCATATCGAGCAATGGAACTGCTTCTGGCTATCGACTGTATTTATCGACCATCGTCAACAGGAACCTGTTTCCTACAGAAGCTGACAACGTTCCGACTAGTTGGGAAGCGGTGACTGTTGGGTAGATTGAAGTCCTTCAGTGGTGTCACCGTATGCCTTTAGTTCTTCGGGCGTTGACCAAAAGCGTTGACAATCAGTACATGACCTGACCAACTTAACTACGCCTCGATTTATAAATGACCAAACGAATCTTTCCGATACCATCTCCCAATTAGAACGAACGTCTGAGAGGCATGAATTGAGCTCTCTGTGCGGCTTGGTTACGAACAGCCTGACTGGAATATTCGTCACATCGTAGTTGACTGGTAGATTCAAGTGAACCGTTTTCTTGAATTCGAGCTTCAGTGACGTTTCCCTTCCATTTAACAGTTGCACAGTGGCGACGTTGTGCAACAAAGTAGATCTTCTATTTCCCCATCCAAGCGAAGCTTGCGTCGTGGATACTTAGAACCACCCAAATATTGGCTGGCAGGCTCTGAAAAAAATAGATGTTCAGGAGTTCGTCAACGGCGTTAAGCTCGGATGACAGCCCCTGCATCTTAGCGAGCAAGTGAGTGGTACGCAAATCACCTAAAACACAAGTGCCTAATAACTTTTCTAGTTTTGACTGTGGTGTCAGCTTAAATCGTGAAATCAAGCGCGTTTTGATTGCGTCATATTTTCGGGTAGCTCGTGGAGTCTTCACAATATTGGCAATATGGCAGATTACCGATTGGTCAATCTTCGGGACAATGTGATGGAATTTAGTTACGTCTTAGTTAATGCCGGCCTAAAGTGAAATGCATCTCGGTTTGTGCGATCTACATACAGTATGTAAACAAACATCCACCCTTACCGCCAATTTGAATTTGTTTTGTCGTAAGGGCATCTTCAACGGCGATCCAAATCGTGGATTGGATTTATTTTTTTAGACCAAACGCAGGAAACACCGTTGCACCGGTGTTGTAAATTTTGCTTTATACTGGATCTATTTTGCATCATTTTAAAACTGGTATATGTTTTGATCTATTCTTGCAGCAATTTGGAACAAGAAAAATACCGTTCCAAAACACTACACGCTACTTGATAATACCAATTATTGAATAAAATTTCAGCTTTCACTAAACAATAACTCCATATGAATGAGTACATTCTGAGGCATATTTGTGAGCCGAAAAGTAACCGTGTTTGCTGCGTGTGATGCTGGCGGTGGACAAAAAGTTGTGTTGCTCGCATCGGATGATGATAATTTTCTCTAGTTGCTCCCGGTGCTTGTGAATTGCCTTTTTGTTTCATTATTAAATAAAGAATGCTTGTATTAGTTTTTTTACAGCCACTGCATTTTCCGGAAAACGCTGACTAGATCGAAATGCGGAGGTTCCGACATTCCGAATAGTATTTCGATTGCTCGAAAATGAAATGTAATGAAGTCTTTAAAGTAAACAATCTGTTTATCAATAGATTGGTCATGATAAGCACTTGCAAATAGCCCATATAGATAAATTTTGGAGAAGCCTCTAGTTAACTCCAGTTGTCGCATAATGTCCAGGAACACCTTCCTTGGCATGCGGAAACGCAGAAAGTGCTTCTCGTTGTAGGTTTGCGTGTCGCTAAAGTAGTCCTGGAACAGCTTGTGATGACCGGAACGAAAATCACGGTCGACGTTGGGGCGTCATCCGGGATGTGCCCCTCTCCGTTTCGACTCTTGTTGATCCTCTGCCAAACTACAAATCGGCATTATCTAATATCGTTATAATGAAACACATGCATTCACACACTCACCTTCAGCCAAACGAAAGAACAAGTATTCCTTGTCGTCAGCAAACGACGCACCACTGCCATTAAAACATTTTGGTCAAACCAATCAATGGCAAAATGATTGTGAAAAATGTGCGATCTCTGAAAAAAAAGCTTCTGATCTCTGATGTTGAATGATCGACAAGATGGCAGATGTTGGCAGGTTTAAAAACAAGAAATACAACACCAGTGCGGGGAACGCAAAGTTGGTCTATTTTTGCTAGTTCTAATCAAGTTTCGCTGATTCAAATCAGGTATAAAGTTGATCTAAAAATAGACCACCGATGAAGATGCCCTAAGTGCTGAATGTTTGTTTGATGTTGTTCTTGAACCTTAACTTTCAAAATATACCACAGATGTCCTACTGAGTTAAGGTCAGGGTTCTGTGCCGGCCACTCCAAAACGTCGACTTTCCGGTAGTTACGATACCAGTTTTGACGTATGCTTATGCCCCATCTTGCTGGAATGTTTATCTTCGGCGTTTTCAGTTTAAAGTTTTCGGATGGTTGCTGGAACTTTTCGCTTCAATATGTCCAGATAAACTTCCTTTACCATTATTCCGTCAATGAATTCAAACTCTCCAACACCAGACGATGCTATCGAGCACCAAATCATGACCCTACCTACATAGACAATGAAATATCTGGCTGAATTATTTGACAATTAATGATGTTGGAAGAATTTACCGCCACCATGATTGGCTGTCGGCCTTAATCACCCCTTTTTCAAGTCTCCACCGGTCTTCCGCCATTTTCTTGTAATACCATCAGACACAAATAGCATAATTTTAGTCTCATCTGACCATATGATCTTCTTCCAGTCATCAATTGTCTATAAAATGTGCTCTTGTGCCCACTTAAGCCATTTTTAATGTTTTTCGTGGATAACCATGGCTTTTTAAGCACCCCTCTGCCTTGTTCATGAACCCGATTTTGCACTGTTTGAGGTATCACATGAATTGGAAATTCATTTTCGATTTGTTTTGCAACTTTGGGAGCTGATAAGCCTCGGTTTTGTTTAACTTTGTTTACAATAGCCCTGTTAATCCGAGGACTTGTCTGATTGATTTTTCTAGCCATTGAACTATTTTAGCAACCGTATGATATGACTAAATATTCCACAGAATCGGAGAATGGCGGTTTTATGGAAGAAGAAACTATGATTGAAATAAACGGGGTGCTTGGTTTACAAATATCGATTTTTATTCTCTCTAATTTATGCGTGCTTCAACATCTAACATCTTCACTAGACAAGTGTCCGAAAATGCAATAGTTCAGTAGTCACCAAACGTGATTCTACTTATTTCGGTGAATATCGCTTGCGTGTAAACCGTGAGTGAATACGTGATCGGACAGGTGATCCGTGATCAAACGGTTGTTTAGAAGTGTGAAGCAGTTTTCAGTGGTAAAACAATTCTCTCCCGTGATTTGGTGTAAATTTCTGTTACACTTCCTAAAGTCTACATGTGACAGAAATAGATTTCCAATTAGTGATATTGAAAACACAACTACAGTTAATGAGCACGATCGAGCGCGCACTCTTTTGCCAGTTAAGACGAGTATCCTTCCCTCTTGCCATCCCTGCATTGGGGTGGCATGTTTTGTTAACGATTTAAAGATGGCCGCTGCTGCGTCCGTGGTCTGAATTTTCTTCACCTGAATCCGACGTTATTTCAATGTACTGAGAAAAGGAAAAAAAAACCAAACCGTTCGTATCAAAAATAGTCACGGAATGTCGGAATCTTCTTAATTTCAAAATTACCAGTACTGTACCTGATCTTACCATCTCTCTCAGATAAAATGAATTCATTCTCCTTTTCATTCTTTGTTTTCGATGTTTTCAATGATGCTGCTTTGATTTTGGACGTAGGTTTCAAAGTGGTTCACTCAGATGGTGTAAAGTTGTACATCGTGGTGCGCACGCAAGAAGATGGCTTACTTCTACAAAAATCGTTGAGTTCAGTGTTTATTGCTAAACTGTTGAATGATAAAGCTGGTGCCCCCGAACTACTTTCTATGTTGAACTTTCGTGTACTGAACCTTACGGAACTCAACGTTTCTGCAGCTAATTTTTCACTGAACCTCTTTGGATACAATGAACCGATTTCAGCATGTATTCGTGCGTTGTTTGCAGTTGAAGAACTATTTGAGTTTAATGAACCATCTGGACGTTTCGCGAAGCTCTCTCACTCGATACAATTAATGTTGATTTGATTGGATCTTATATATGCTTGAATTCGTCCCACTCGTCACAGCTAGTGACCAGCTTAGCTGCAGAAATAATAAGCAGCTGTTTGTCGATAGTTAATGGTCGTTTTGATTCCATCCGGGGCTTTC
>JASCZW010006963.1:0-77578 GCA_034211315.2 Aedes japonicus | reverse complement strand
AATAGAACGGAGCAATTGTAATGCGTCATTCATGTGATTTGATATTGTATGCGAAGATTGTATTTGTAATAACAAATTCGAGTTTAAAAGCTTAGCGATGCTTATCCGATTTTTGTTTGTAACGCAGTACGATGGACAAATGACACATCGTATATAAATCAAAAATTTGCACTCATTACGATTTAACGTAACTATAACACGATAAAGGCCACAATTAATTGCGATGCACAGTGGTCGGAGAAGCCTTTTTTCACGGCGAAACTCTTAAGGTTTACGTTTTCGAATCAAGGTATGTCTTCCCTACTAAGTTGTATATAAGGAAGTTGTTTATCTTGTGGTGATAATTTTGTAGTTCTGAACTTTACCACTAGGGCGGCGCTATTGCTAACTTTTCGAACGAAGCACAACAGAAGGATAGTGTCTAAGGCAGGTTTGTAGGAAATATAATGTTAAGCAACTTTGCACAAAACATCATTTTTCTAACTCTTCATTCGACCATGATAAAGCTGTTTTTCTGCTTTAAGTCAGGGTATCTCAAAAAAATATTTTTTTATTATAACTTTTTGTTTCTCATTTTGAGAAAAAGTGAACTTCAAAACAAAAATATGGAAACATTATTGCGCACATTTTTGTTGAATAATTTTTTATTACAGCTTATCATTCAAAAAGTTACGGGTAATTTTAACTAAAAACACAAGCGTTTTTCTCTTCGACCTTTTGATTGCTTAGGCGAGAAAATCATCAAATTCTTGTTTTAGTGGGTATCCAATGAACACATTTGCTATATAAATGAGCCTGGTACTCCTGGGGTACACGAGCGGGGACTGCTTAAAATCGGACATATTTTTTCGTAAAAATTACCCTAAACTTTTGAAAAATAAATATACTCAAACATTTTTTTTCCGCAAAAACATGCATCATATTTTTTCTCTACACTTCGTCTGGAAGATTACATTTTCCCTAACAATTGAAACTAAAAACGGATTTTTTGGACACCCTAATCTACACTGACCCGTACTGAGGTGCCATTCTGCTCCAGTCGTGAAGCTCGCCTTAAGCGTGTTTGATTGGCATGTTTAGATATCCTACGGGGTATCTGTCGTAGATAAATAAACACCAGTCAAGGTGGTGCATTCGATCATGCCTTGACCTGACCCCGCATGGGGATGCTTGGCAGTTTTAGTGTCTCGTCCAAGTCGAGTTATTAGTACGAGACACTGAAGAAGTTTACACATATCTGGCAAGATAAGCAAAGGTAGTTGGAATTAAATGGAAAATACTGTTTTGACGTAGGACTACGTCTTTGTTTTCTATACTGGGGTACAGTTTAAAATAATATCTATTGCGACCGTCACAAAATGTGGTCAGGTTTTGAGCGTTAATATCTCAGTCGTTCCTCCGTACATTTTCTAAATGTTTGCACCAATCGATCGGAAATATTTCTACGCGTCGATTCCAATAATGAAAACTAATGATTTTCAACATTAAACTATTAAAAATAACGCAAATTTAAAGTAATGTCTTATAATGTCGATTTTTCAGAGTATATTTACCAAACACACTGTACTTCCTAGCACAGATTTCATATTTAAGTAAGGAACGTCTTCTAGGCAGCCACGAAGGTTATAGAAGGGGTACACCTTCACATTTTGCATTAGTATTTCGGCAGTCGTGGAGCTGTGCAGTGGCGTAGAAAACGCAGTCGGCGGCAGCCAGAACATTGGCGAGCAGTCGTTGCTCTGAGAAGCGTTGGTGCAGTTTGCTGTTGGTGACGATGCTCCCGTCAACTTCACTGTCAACCTGGCCATCTACAGATGGCCAACCACAACGACGAGGAGCTGAACGAAGAAAGAAAGCCCAAGTGGAATCGCAAACTATTTCTCCCCGTCAACTAAATCTGTCCTTTTCAGGACGACCAAATCAGTTTACTAACTAAAGAGTTTGCTTGAATTTTTCTATTGTGCTCTTTTAATTCAATTACCGCGTCACGGCTGAACATGGAATTCATTAAACATCGCGTCCCCGATTATATCACAAAGCACGTTGAACAACTAATGAACGAAAGTCTAGAAGGGATAATTCGAGCCAAACTGCAACACATCAGAGATCGATCATGTGGTGGAGTTCGCCATTGTTCCTAGTTATGCATACCGGATTAGTTGCTGGCGGTGGAAAGCAAATTAGGCATATTACTGTTGAGAAAATCATCCGTTTAGCGTGCACTAATTAGAACTAATTATTGTGCCACATTGACTAAAGTTCGTCCCCTTTGATACAATTTGTATCACATTGCCTTCGTTGGTACCACCTTCTTTTGTGCAATAGCATCCAACGCCATAACATACCAGCTCTTAGAAAATTTTTGATTCAGTCTTACAACAGTCGTGGAGCTGTGCAGGTGCTAACGAAGTTAGCGGCAGCAAGCACCCTGGAGGTTTCACTGGCAAGCAGTCGTTGCCCACACTCCCGCTTCACTTTACTCAATTTTTGAGTACAATTGTATGCTATCTCTTTTTCTCTCACGGATATGTTACTCAATTTACGTTAAATAGTGGATCAACTCAATTTTTGATTAGATCCACTTTTTACGAAAATTGAGTAACATTTCCGTGAGAAAAAAAGAGATAGCATACTTTTGTACTCAAACACTGAGTTAAGTGAAGCGGGACTGAGTAGAGGCGTTGGTACAGTTGGCTGTTGGTGCCGATGCACGTGTCAACCTCGCTAAGAGAGACATGGTTTCTGAAGCCTACGAGTTGGCGGAAAAAAGCCGCCCGTGACGAGACAAACAACCCTAGGGGAATCGTAAACTATTTCTCCCTCGTCAATCAAATCCGTCCTTTTCAGGACGACCAAATCAGTTTATCAACTAAAGAGTTTGTTTGGTTGAAATTTTCTTTTGTCTGTTAGAAAATTCAATCATTCGATGGAAATCAAATAATTTTGAGAATGTCCAACTAAAATGTCGCAGCATAAATATGGCTGCAAAGTATGTGGTTCAACCATCATATAAAATACAACTAGGGCCGTATCATTATTAAACCCAAACGGTTCTTTTCAGGGCCACCAAAAGCTATCTAAAGAGTTAACAATAGAATTTCTTACATATTTACTTCCCAATTCAATTAGCACTACTTCGACCTAGACTTCTGTCGGCAATTATAAACTTTGAATTTCCAAACAGACCACAACCATCTACAAAGCAATAAGGATAATGATTTCCAGGTAGTCCAAACAGTTCCAGTAGCAAGGTTCGGAAGAAGAAAACAAATCCACCTGGTGCTGAAGCATTTTAACCCGATTCTGTCGTTTCCTCCAAAGCGATAAGCATTATGAACAGCTTCGTAATTGACATTTTCGATCGGATTGAAAGCGTAGCAGCCCGGCTGACTTAAATCAGTTGGCGGATGGCCCTGACGTCTCTGGAAATTGAAACTGCCTTTCAATCATGCTGCCGGGAGAGCTAGCCTGACACGACGTTTCACGAGGTAAATCAGTTTCATGACGAAATGAGGTGGTGGCAGTAGCTGTTCCCTTGAATCCCAAAATGGCCCTTTTCAGGGCCATAAAAACGACTGGAAAAGAAAGTTGACATGTCTTTAGGAGTGCTGGGGCTGGGTTTCGGGTTGGTCGATTGTGAAAAATATCTTTCGTGTGCTGAAGCCGTAATGTTTTTGACATTTGCACTTTTAACAGTGTTGTACACACATAGGCCTAGTAGAAACCATATGCAATTGGAGTTGAATTAAACTAGCCTCTTGAGTAAAAGTTTCCCAAATGAACAAAACTCATTCGCACTGCAAGTTATATTATTTGATGATGTCATACATATTATTTCCAGTGAAAGCAAGATGTGTGAATTTAGAAACCAAGACAGGCTATATCAGATAATAAAGGATGTTGTGCGAACGTTTAGTGTATGAGAATTCTATTTGGAAGGAAACCAATTTCGGCCACTCTTTAAACAACCAAGCGATCTAGAAGACACATTGCTTCGTAGTTCTACGTCAACTTTGCGTACAACCCCATTGGGCTGTCCCTTCTAGTTTTTTTTTTCTAATTTCTAGTTGTTGAATGTGGCTTAACTGTTACCAACGTATTCAAAGTGTTCGGTGACCGTTTATCGACAGCCAGGAAGGCTGGATCGGGGGATTTGAAATCCGAGGCCACAGCGACGACGAAAAGAGTTGCCCGTAGTTTCGAGCGGAACCCCAACCTCTCCGTCCGAGATGTCGTCAAAGCAGCTGGGAGTGGCGCCTTCAATCGATAGAGCCAAAACCAAGCTGGACTGTCGACTTACAAGAAAGTGGTGACTCCAAATCGCGACGATAAACAAAACGCGTCGTGTTATTAGTACGAGACACTAAAGAAGTCTGCACATTGTAGATGAAATACGCGTATCTGTCAAGATAAGCGAATGTAGTTGGAATTAAATGGAAAATACTAGTTTTCTTCTGATTTCTAGTTAAAACACGTCGGCCAAAGCACGACCGCGAAAGTTGTACACGACGATGCTGACGAAGTTTGATTGCGTGGTACAGGACGATGAAGCTTCCTGGACAGGAATTTTACCGGCAACCAGGGAAAGGTGGCAGATATTTTCAAGCACATTAAACTGTCAATGTTTGCGAAGGAATATCTGGTGTGGCAGGTCATCTGTACCTGTGGCTTGAAGAGCAACGATTACATTGCGACCGGAACCGTCAACCAGGAAATTTATCTGATCATGTGCCTACAAAAACGTCTTCTGCTATTTTTCCTGAAGCGACACAATTGTTCCGTTCTATTTTGGCCGGATTTGGCGTCTGGCCATTACGGTGAAAAGGCCATGGACTGGTATGCTGCCAACAACGTTCAAGTGGTGTCCAAGGACAATAACCCTCCCAACACGCCAGAGCTCCGCCCAATCGAACAATATTGGGCGATCATCAAGCGGAACCTTAAGAAGACTCAAAAAGCTGTTGTGAGCGAGAAACAGTTCAAGGTAAACTGGCGTTCTGTGGCGAATAAAGTGGATAAGGGGACTGTTAAAATTCTTATGGCAGGTGTGAAACGAAAGACCCGGTTAGTCGTATTCGGTAAAAAGGAAGCTTAGCTGAATATTTCTCCTGTATTCTGTATTAACTGAGCTTCAAAAAGAAAAAGAATTTGACTTATTAATAAAAACTTTGATCGACTCACACACATTACTGTTTGACCAAATTTTGATGAAAATACCCATTATACATAATTAATATTTCATGCTAATACGAGGAAATGGAAGAAACATTAGGGCACCCGATTGAAGC
The DNA here is from genome assembly GCA_034211315.2 of Aedes japonicus. Taxonomy (NCBI): domain Eukaryota; kingdom Metazoa; phylum Arthropoda; class Insecta; order Diptera; family Culicidae; genus Aedes; species Aedes japonicus. The sequence continues at coordinate 72,290 of JASCZW010006963.1, read as the reverse complement.
AGACTGAATGGGGAGATTGCTACTGCCATCTTATAGTTGCTAAATGTTTGTTTGCTCTTCTCCCTGCCCATTGGGTCATCCTCATGCTAGATAGCTCGCTTTTTTTACCAACCGTTCAATCCTGTTGTTGAATGGGAGATTATTCATATCCCCGTGGATACGTATAAGTGATTTTGATCCATCCTATTCGTTTTGGACCTTCATTATAGCTTGATCAAGTCAAACGGAGAGGCGGAGTCTATTGCTGTCGGACTTGGTTTCTGTGCTACAATTGGTGGTAGTTCGTATCACCATCATCCTCATCGTCATCTTCATCATCATCATCAGCACAAAAGATGGTTATTATAATCCCTATCCCATTTCTCGTCTAAAATTTTCCTAAGTAGACATCAACGATAAGTGTCAAGCAACATAGTAAACCTCTTCCAATACATGTGATTCCAAGGATCGGCCCAGCCACAAGTTGTCCATCGATATTGCAACTGGCTTTGAAACCCCAGCTATGGACAACTACGGACAAAACAATCGTTGTCACCAGGGCAATCATTGGTACCTTGCTTTTAATTGCCCTCCGGAACATAAGACTAGTTCTTTGTTTAGCTGCTCAAGTCGAATTCCATCGTATGATATGTGTTCCTTTATGCTGACTAGTCTTCGACTCAACCAAACAGACCAAACAGACTGCCAACGTTCGTTTCGTAGGTTGTTGCCTTTTAGTTGATTCGGTGATACACGCTTCGCAAGTAACATCAGACATCGTTTTCCAGAATGATGGAAATCCAATAAGGTTCTGTGTTTTGCCACATGCGGCCTGACTTATGTGTACACCAATCAACTAGACGGCAGACGGCGGAGCGGATAAAACCAAGGAGCATCATTGATCAGAATCGTAGCAGGTTTGTTTCGGAGGTGATGAGAAGCCCTTTCTATGCACCGCACATGCTGGCACTGGCGCCGGTTTTCCACCCTACGAACAACGCCGTGTGGAGCTGGGAATAAAAATATTTGCATATAATTCCAATTGAAGTCAGTTGTATTAGAATAAACATTTTTTTTTTCATTGAATACGAAACATTGGAAGCGGAAAAACCTACTTTTCGGAGTTTTCAAATGTTGGTTATAGAATGCGTATTTACCTACACTTGAAGCGGGTGCTCGTCTCAATGCGATAAACGTTTGAAGATTAAATTTACATTTTCAATGCCTGTTTGTTTATGTGAGTGGTTGGTAAAGCGTTGTAAATAAGGTTACCTTTGTGATAACCTTTTGAACGTGGGATGACGGTGTTTGTTTCTGGCGCATTGCAGCATGCCAACGGTGCACAGTGGCACAATTCTGAAAAAAGAAAGTCAAAAACATTTTCACCCTTTTGTCATCATTTTATCGAGTCGGTGTCTTCAGAAGAATTGCTCAAAATGTTATTCCGCATCTTTTGAAAAAACACGCCTAACCTTTCATAAGGGCTTAACTACACTTGCATATTCTAACTTTTTCCAGCAACGAGATAACGGGTTGTTGTCTTCAACAAAGTTGTAGAACAGGTAATTTTAAGGAAAGTTGCCGAAGATACTAAGTTTCTAGAGCCTAAAGTTAAAGAGATATAAGTGGTTTTCTTTCAGCACCACCTAAAAACTGGTTTTTTGAGATAATTAGTACTTTGTTCGTATTTGAGGATTTCAATATGTTCTAAGAAACTGTAGAAATGATTAAAATAAACATTTTTGTTGAACAAAACAAAGTTCTTTGATGACCACATTTTGATATATGGTGATTGAAGTGTCTGTGTGACGTCATAATCAACCGCCTCAAAATGGTGGGCGGGTCCTGGCGAGGTCTAAAACAGATTGTATATAAAAGATTATCTTATGAAAAATATTTCTGAAATTTTCAGTGTTGGGTACTGAAGGGTACCTAGTAAAACGTCAGTTTGAAATAGTACAGGTTATTAGCCAATTTATATTTCACATGTAACGTAATGTTCAAGAAACTAAAAAATAAATATGCGGGTCCTGGCGGGGTCTTAAATTAATTTTATTTGAAAGAGTACCTTATGAACTAGTAATCCTGAAATTTTTCAGCGTTAGGTACTAAAGGGTACCTAGTAATCCTTATTTTGAAATGGTATGAATAGCAACAGTATGTGACGTAATGCTCAACAAACTTGAAGAAAGCTGGGCAGGTGCTGGCATGGTCTCAAACCGATTATATTTGAAAGATTATCTAATGAACTAGTACTTCTGAAATTTTCAGCGTTTGATACTGAAGGTTACCCAGAAATATCTTTGTACCAGTTTTAAGGTAGTGCTGCAAGAAACCCGTTTATATCTCTTTAACGTTAGGCTCTAGAAACTTAGTGTCTTCAGCAACTTTTCTTAAAATTACTTGCTCTATAACTTTGTTGAAGATAACAACCCGTTATCTCGGTGTTGGAAAAAGTTAGAATTCGAAAGTGTAGTTAAACCCTTATGAAAGGTTAGGCGTGTTTTTTCAAAAGATGCGAAATAACATTTTGAGCAACTCTTCTCAAGACACCTACTCGAAAAAATGATGACAAAAGAGTGTAAATGTTTTTGACCGTCTTTTTTCAGAATTGTGCCGCTGTGCGGTGTGTTGAAAACGAGCCCACTATTGAAAGTTATTAAGTGCATATTGTGCATTGTTCGTAGCCTAATCAGCGCTCCCTCCCGTCATATTAGAAAATAGAGGAAATTGGTTTACCTATTTGATATACGATCTCAATATTGATTGAACTCTTTTTTTTCTGTTGATGGATGTTTAAAGAGTTTTGACAGCCAGCATGAGCTATTAAGTTATTTTAACCTGCTCAAAAACCAGTCTTGGAAGAATGGGGGACATTATTCATATTACACTCAATCCATGCAGAAAATAGAAGACTCAATCTACACTCAATCCATGCAGAAATAAAAGTCCTTTCATTGCTTTTATCAAAGCTCAATTTGTACTCAAAATCTGTATTCTGGCCAATTCTGAAGCTCCAACTCGATCAAGCACGTTATATTGAATTTCCAATTTAACTTTTGCAGCAACTTTCTGATGTATGCAAATCATAACCCTGCAAACCATTATATTTGTCGTCATGTTGTATGTACAACTAAGCGTCACAAATACCCGACAAGGAATAAGCGTCACATTGACCACGTTGATCCGAACCTTGCGCCACCATCGGTTGCAAGGTTGAAATTTTTGCCTCAGCTGTAAATTTTGTTACCTAGACCCACTAATATAGCCGTGCTTCCATCAAGGACATCAGATTTTATTCACCCATGTTGATAGTTTACGTTGGGACCGAGGAACAAACCGCTTCAAATTTATATGCTAATCACGGATCCGCTCCTAAATCTTGTCGCACCAAACTATCGCACCATATTGACGCTTTCCAGCTGCGGATATACTTCCCATTCACCGCCGGATGGTTATTTGACGACGATGAGATCCTGCCAATGTCGCCGATGGATGCAATGTCACGTAGGTCAAATTACGGTTCGTCTACGGCAATATAAAACTTTCAAAGAACACAAGCCGAACGCAAGGGACGGCAGCTGCGGTCGATTTTCCAAGAAGGCATCTCAAACATAATTTTCCCGGAATGGATAGCTCGCTTAGTTGCTTCAGGCTTTTCTCCGCTCTCTCAATTTTAGCTGCCAGCGTACTGAAAATTTTCTTATTATTAAAATCCAATCTTAGTCTTTTTGTGTGCTGTTTCGAATTATAAAAGTACACATCTACTTAGTACCTCTGTGGGGATTTCATTTCATTTAAATTTGATAAATGCTGAAGAAACACGCATTGAGGCGAAGCATCTGAAAAATTGATTGGGGGCTTAAAAAAAATGTGACAAAATATTCAAAAAGTCGTTGCTTCATTTAGGGATTTTTTTTCTATTAACGGAAAAAATACAGCATTTCATTGTTCCATGGCACCATCTGACTGAGCAGGCTTGGATGATTAATCTTGATTGTTTTTCTCGTTTCCATAATCAGCAGAGAAATGGCGTGATATTCCAGCCTACTTTCGAATCATTAAGTGTATATGCGTGCCGGATAGCAACCACGAAGCTACTTAGAAAATCAAATTCAGATCGACGATAGCGGTGATGAATGAACTTGATGAGCATGAGCTAATTCCCGCCTGAGGTTGCTACTCAGTTGTTGCCAGATCATCTTTACAGGGTGCGGCAGGAAAAAATGCGAAAATTTATGGTATTTGTTTCAAATCCCAATGTCGACTAATTTTAGCACCAATATCAATATTTTTGGGTTATGTTATGGGCATGATTGACCTCCCGAGGTTGCTACTCCGTTTCTGCCAGATCACCTGTTATTTCACAGAGAGCCAACAGATGATGCTTGGGACTAACATGCATCTTCAATGTGTAAAAACTGGTGATCTCAAACTAAGGCAATACCGGCGCCGGTCCCGTCCGAATGCAGGACAAGTACGGCAAGGGTAGAAATATGTTGACGTGATACTCGCTCTACTGGATGCCGAGAACACCTCTGCACTTCAACAAGAAATCAATTGGATTTTGGATAACAGGATTGGGTAGCAGCAGGGTTCAATTTGGTTAACGATATACTGTCAAGTGAAATATTTGAAAGTTAGTACCGAAATCCGATTTTCACCGATTTAAACCAACAGTAAGGATGCTTTTGGGGCCACTAACAAAGTGTGATTGTGGTTTTTCATTGGGTATACAAAATCATTTTTTAATAATGCTGAAAAGCCGATTTTGGCCGGTTGAAACCAACAATACGGATGCTATTGGGGCAACTCACAAAGCGTGATAGTGGTTTTCATTGGGAAACTAGAAAATGTTTAACAATGTTGGGAAGCCGTTTTGGAGCGATTTATACCCACAGTAAGGATGCTATAAGGGCCACTCACAAAGAGTGATTGTGGTTTTTCATTGGGTGTGTAAATTATAATAATGCTAAAAAGCCGATTTTGACCGGTTTAAACCAACAGTAGGGATGCTATTGGGGACACTCACAGAGTGTGATAGTGATATTTCATTAGGAAAACAAGTCAATTCATTTCAACGCCTGAGAATCAACAACCGATCTACACCAACAGTACGGATGCCACTGGTGTCACTTAAAAAATGGGACAATGGGACAGAACAAAAACAAGATAGGGTGATCCGACGAGCATGGCAAACGAATAATTTGGATCACAATTAATTGTGTACTGTATTATGTATTATGTAACCGAAAAAACTAGAAGGGACAGCCCAATGGGGTTGTACGCAAAGTTGACGTAGAACTACGAAGCAATGTGTCTTCTAGATCGCTTGGTTGTTTAAAGAGTGGCCGAAATTGGTTTCCTTCCAAATAGAATTCTCATACACTAAACGTTCGCACAACATCCTTTATTATCTGATATAGCCTGTCTTGGTTTCTAAATTCATACATCTTGCTTTCACTGGAAATAATATGTATGACATCATCAAATAATATAACTTGCAGTGCGAATGAGTTTTGTTCATTTGGGAAACTTTTACTCAAGAGGCTAGTTTAATTCAACTCCAATTGCATATGGTTTCTACTAGGCCTATGTGGTACAACACTGTTAAAAGTGCAAATGTCAAAAACATTACGGCTTCAGCACACGAAAGATATTTTTCACAATCGACCAACCCGAAACCCAGCCCCAGCACTCCTAAAGACATGTCAACTTTCTTTTCCAGTCGTTTTTATGGCCCTGAAAAGGGCCATTTTGGGTTCAAGGGAACAGCTACTGCCACCACCTCATTTCGTCATGAAACTGATTTACCTCGTGAAACGTCGTGTCAGGCTAGCTCTCCCGGCAGCATGATTGAAAGGCAGTTTCAATTTCCAGAGACGTCAGGGCCATCCGCCAACTGATTTAAGTCAGCCGGGCTGCTACGCTTTCAATCCGATCGAAAATGTCAATTACGAAGCTGTTCATAATGCTTATCGCTTTGGAGGAAACGACAGAATCGGGTTAAAATGCTTCAGCACCCGGTGGATTTGTTTTCTTCTTCCGAACCTTGCTACTGGAACTGTTTGGACTACCTGGAAATCATTATCCTTATTGCTTTGTAGATGGTTGTGGTCTGTTTGGAAATTCAAAGTTTATAATTGCCGACAGAAGTCTAGGTCGAAGTAAGTGCTAATTGAATTGGGAAGTAAATATGTAAGAAATTCTATTGTTAACTCTTTAGATAGCTTTTGGTGGCCCTGAAAAGAACCGTTTGAGTTTAATAATGATACGGCCCTAGTTGTATTTTATATGATGGTTGAACCACATACTTTGCAGCCATATTTATGCTGCGACATTTTAGTTGGACATTCTCAAAATTATTTGATTTCCATCGAATGATTGAATTTTCTAACAGACAAAAGAAAATTTCAACCAAACAAACTCTTTAGTTGATAAACTGATTTGGTCGTCCTGAAAAGGACGGATTTGATTGACGAGGGAGAAATAGTTTACGATTCCCCTAGGGTTGTTTGTCTCGTCACGGGCTGCTTTTTTCCGCCAACTCGTAGGCTTCAGAAACCATGTCTCTCTTAGCGAGGTCGACACGTGCATCGGCACCAACAGCCAACTGTACCAACGCCTCTATTCAGTCCCGCTTCACTTAACTCAGTTTTTGAGTACAAAAGTATGCTATCTTTTTTTTTCTCACGGAAATGTTACTCAATTTTCGTAAAAAGTGGATCTAATCAAAAATTGAGTTGATCCACTATTTAACGTAAATTGAGTAACATATCCGTGAGAGAAAAAGAGATAGCATACAATTGTACTCAAAAATTGAGTAAAGTGAAGCGGGAGTGTGGGCAACGACTGCTTGCCAGTGAAACCTCCAGGGTGCTTGCTGCCGCTAACTTCGTTAGCACCTGCACAGCTCCACGACTGTTGTAAGACTGAATCAAAAATTTTCTAAGAGCTGGTATGTTATGGCGTTGGATGCTATTGCACAAAAGAAGGTGGTACCAACGAAGGCAATGTGATACAAATTGTATCAAAGGGGACGAACTTTAGTCAATGTGGCACAATAATTAGTTCTAATTAGTGCACGCTAAACGGATGATTTTCTCAACAGTAATATGCCTAATTTGCTTTCCACCGCCAGCAACTAATCCGGTATGCATAACTAGGAACAATGGCGAACTCCACCACATGATCGATCTCTGATGTGTTGCAGTTTGGCTCGAATTATCCCTTCTAGACTTTTGTTCATTAGTTGTTCAACGTGCTTTGTGATATAATCGGGGACGCGATGTTTAATGAATTCCATGTTCAGCCGTGACGCGGTAATTGAATTAAAAAGAGCACAATAGAAAAATTCAAGCAAACTCTTTAGTTAGTAGACTGATTTGGTCGTCCTGAAAAGGACAGATTTAGTTGACGGGGGAGAAATAGTTTGCGATTCTACTTGGGCTTTCTTTCTTCGTTCAGCTCCTCGTCGTTGTGGTTGGCCATCTGTAGATGGCCAGGTTGACAGTGAAGTTGACGGGAGCATCGTCACCAACAGCAAACTGCACCAACGCTTCTCAGAGCAACGACTGCTCGCCAATGTTCTGGCTGCCGCCGACTGCGTTTCTACGCCACTGCACAGCTCCACGACTGCCGAAATACTAATGCAAAATGTGAAGGTGTACCCCTTCTATAACCTTCGTGGCTGCCTAGAAGACGTTCCTTACTTAAATATGAAATCTGTGCTAGGAAGTACAGTGTGTTTGGTAAATATACTCTGAAAAATCGACATTATAAGACATTACTTTAAATTTGCGTTATTTTTAATAGTTTAATGTTGAAAATCATTAGTTTTCATTATTGGAATCGACGCGTAGAAATATTTCCGATCGATTGGTGCAAACATTTAGAAAATGTACGGAGGAACGACTGAGATATTAACGCTCGAAACCTGACCACATTTTGTGACGGTCGCAATAGATATTTTTTTAAACTGTACCCCAGTATAGAAAACAAAGACGTAGTCCTACGTCAAAATAGACAAAAGGAAGTGTTGCCACAACTAATTCAATCAATTTAACTGATGGTCGATGCAAACTTATTAAAAATAAATTTTATTAATATTTGTATTTGTATTTGTATTTAAAATAATTCATCTGACAATGGGTAGTCTTAATGAATAAAATTTAACTAATAAACTAGTAAAAACACGTTTCTCTTAAAAACTAGTTCAATGCCGTTCTTATCCGATTCGCGAAACGCCCAGATGGTTCATCAAACTCGAATAGCTCTTCGACTGCAGTAAACGCACGAATACATGCTGAAATCGGTTCATTGTATCCAAACACGGTCCGGTGAAAAATTGGTTGCAGCAACGTAGAGTTCCGTAGGGTTCTGTTCGGTACCCTAAAGTTCAACATAGAAAGCAGCTCGGGGGCATCAGCTTCACCATTCAACAGGTTAGCAATAAACAACGACTGCTGTATTTTTCGACGTCGTTCAAGCGTGTCCAAACCTAGTAGTCGGCATCTATCAGGATACGGTGGCAAGTTGTCAGGATCTCGCCACGGCAAGTTTTTCAGAGCCAAACGAATAAACCGCTTCTGAACTCGTTCGATTCTGAGGCACCACGTGACCTGGTAAGGCTGCCATACCACCGATGCGTTTTCCAAAATTGGACGGACAAGTGCACAGTACAATGATTTCCAGCAATGTGGGTCCGAAAACCCTTCGCTACCTTGGAAATAAAGCCCAACTGTCGAGTTGCTTTTGATATCATCGCAGAACGGTGTAGTTCGAAAGTCATTTTTGAATCCAGCTGAACACCCAGATCAGTCACACTGGTCACTCTACTGAGAGTATTGCCATTAACGTAGTAGTCAAACAAAATTGGATTTTCCATACGGTGAAATGTGATTACCTGACATTTATCCACGCTAAGTATCAGTTTGTTTCTCTGACACCACTCAGAAAATGAACTCAACGAATTCTGCAAAAGTAAGCAGTCTTCTTGCGTGCGCACTACGATGTACAACTTTAAATCATCTGCATAGACCACTTTGAAACTTTCGCCCAAAATCAGAGCGGCATCATTGAAAAACAAGATAAACAATAGCGGTCCGAGATTGCTACCTTGTGGAACTCCAGACTTGTTAGAAAACGGCCGTGATATATAACCATCTATCTTCACTCGCAACTCACGGTCCGTAAGGTAGGATTCTAACCAATATACCAATTGCGTAGAGACTCCAAGGCGTGACAATTTGTGCAGCAATATTCCATGGTCAATTTTATCAAACGCTGCTTTCAGGTCAGTGTAAACAACATCAACTTGCGCCTTATCCTCCAAACTCGCAATGCACCTCGACGTAAAACTTAACAAGTTGGTGGTAACCGATCGTCCAGGCAAAAATCCGTGTTGATCTGTAGAAATGTAGCTTTTTGTAGCATCAAGAACAATTCCACAAACTATTATTTCAAACAACTTCGAAACGGCTGACAAACTCGTTATACCTCGATAGTTAATAACATCGTGGCGATCTCCACGTTTAAAAACAGGTATCATGAACGATTTTTTCCAGATGCGAGGAAACTTTGCTTGCTGGAGTGAACAATTGAAAATATCACACAATGGTTGTGCTAAAACGGCAATACAATGACAGATTACAACTGCAGGCAAACCATCAGGGCCTGGAACAAACGAACGTTTCAACTTTTTTGCAGCCATTGAGACCATTTCTGGATTTACATCAAAAACTCCAAGATCAACAAAACCAGCGGGAACATCACGTATGGCTTCTTCGATTTCCAATATTGAAGCAGGGTTCGTTGCAAATACGGACGCAAAATGCTCAGCAAACAACTGACTGGACTCTGTTGCAGACGCTGCAGTCGTGTCGTTCAAACAAACGTTGGTTGGAATAGTTGCACTTTTTCGTTTGGCATTAACAAACTTCCAAAAACTACGAGGGTTAATTCTCAGACTCATTTGCACACGCAAAACGTAAGATTTATATAGCGTGGCATTCAAAAATCGGTACGCATTGCTGGCTTGTTGAAAATTTCTTTTGTTGCTAGGCGATCGATGACGTCGTAATTTCCGTTGGCAACTGTTACGCGAACGTTTTAAATCCCGTAAATCGAAATTACTCCATGCGGGTGAAACTGGTGGCCTAATTCTTGGGACGTTATAAACAAACCAATCGTTCAAAACGGAACAGAACGTTTCCGACATCTCATCAATATTATTGCTAGCAGTTATTGCATTCCAGTCAACGGTTTCCAAGTAATCCGAGAGCGCAACAAAATTAATCATACGAAAGTTCAGCGGTCGCTCCAATTGATTTTCAATGCGTTCATCACAAACAACACGTGCAGGTACAGAAATTTTAAGCGGGGGGTGATGAGAGTCAACGGGAAGCAACGAAGTTGAGCATCTATTCACGTTTGACACACAATCAGGCAAACAAAACACCAGATCGAGAGTGCGATCGAGGTGATTCCGCACAAGGTTCTTTTGGCTGAGGCACAAAAAATCCATACCATCCAAAAGAGCGCTACTGGACAGCGGGAGTTGAGAACCATCACATTGAACAATGTTATCTATTGAAACCCAACGCATACGTGGTTGGTTATAGTCACCACACACCAGAATAGCTTCATCAGATGAACAATGTTCGCACAGCTCATTCAAAGAGGAAACGTGGTCATTAATTACACTAACATCGCGACTCTTGTCAGGTGGAATATATATCGCACAAATTAAAAACTTTCTTCCTTTGATCGTCGCTGAAACACAAATTTGTTCTAAACTATGCCCATTCACGGTGTGCACAACACGGCTGACATAGGGTATGTGTCCCTTGACTCAGCCTAATATGCAACAATCGATTACATTTTTCATTGTAACTCATAAAGTATTTGAGCTAGAAACAAAATTTAACTAGCTATACACTTCCTAAGATATGTTTAATAAGCAATCTGGTAAAATGTATCACGAAAAGCTACACAACTTGTTTTATAAAGTCAGAAACTTACGAGGGATATGGATGTAATGTCGGTTTATGGGTACCAAATTGGGTCTAATCATGGATGCAAGTTCGTCCCATTTGATTGATTTTCTATAAAATGCAATCTTCGTACGGGTTTCTTCCTGATTTTCTGATTTAATGCTTGATACTTAAGTGAAACTATCTTTTTCTGCAAGGGTCAGATGGACCCCTGGCTACGCCCCTGGACACTGGTCTAGCCACGGTGTCCACTTGGGGTGGGCTCAACAATAGCCTCTTGTGCGATAGTCTTAACAGGGTCGTTGTTTTGTCGTGTTCCTGGAAGAGACTGGTTAATTTCAGTGGACTAACTTCCCTGGGTTTTTGGGCAGACTTTATACAATTATTTTACAGCACAAGAAAACAAGCGAAATAAACAAAACAAATGGAATGTAATATTCATATTCTTAATACTACTCAATTTAGCTCAGACAGAAAACAATACATTTATTTAAAAAAAACTAATTTTTCTTTGCGTGCACACATTATACTTGCGGTCTATCACTCTTCATTGTCTCATCTTCTCATTAGAGACACTTTTTCGTTGCGGCCGATCGATGAACGGTGGTCGACATGCAGCAATCAGGAATGAATAGCAGGGGCGATCTCGGTGAAGGCGACGACAGCAGCGAGGGGTATTCTCTTCTGGACGGTCTCGGCTTTAACATACCGTGCCTTGGGGCACTTTAGCTTCGTTCCCACTTTTAGCTAGGGAACCACGGGTAACACTTCGTTTGGCCAATGTGTAACGGTTGGCAAACGTTCCGCTGGTCCAGGGAGTGGTACCTTTCGCACGCGCACTATCACATTATTTGGTCCAATCCGAGCGAGAAGACACCGTGAGCTGACGGCAACAGTCTTTTCGTAACACCATGTGCTTTATTCAGTCCACAATACGCACTTTTTCAACCGTCAGCTCGGACCATTATCTATCGACACTATTCACATTGTTGCACTACGCTCGCTCGGATGATTTGGTTGGGTACGATAATGACCAAGCCGGCTTAGCTCGATCAGATTTTAACTTTTTGTAATCACTTGATTTTGGTGTCGTTCTTTTCTGATCGTCCGTAGTGCAGCCAGCATAGGTCCGTACCACCTTTGAATGTTTTGTGAATTATTATTTGTTGAGGTGTTTTAGCTGTTTAGTTTTTATTCACCAGGGTTTAAATTTAGTTTGTAAGTTTTAGACGGAACTTTTCACAAACTCGCGGAACTACGAATCGCAATAGACGTGCGTATTCGTAGGGGTTACCACAAATCTTCACTCCTCTGGACCGGATCAAAAACTAAGAGCTCGCCCTATTGTTTCCTGGCCTTTTATCTCATCTCCTCGTTGATTTCGTTATGCCCATCGCCATCAGCTTTCTTCCGGTACATTTAGCTGCGTTTCTCGATGCGATATTTTTAGTACAATTGGAGGGGTTTTGGTTGGTGTTGTACTTTTTAATCGAATTTGAATTCAAATCATATCAGGAGACTAGATTGCATGCAAAATCTGTACATATTTTAGACCCTAAGTGCTTGTTTTCTTTTATCTTCTTCATTTTAGCAGAAATTAGTTTGATAAATAGTGTATATATTCTTTTCAATAAAGAATTTAATGTAAATAAATATCTGAATAAATAATGTAAATGAATATCTGAATAAATAATGTAAATGAATACACTCAAGTCTTCTTTTACGCGGTTTTTTTTACACGGTTTTTTTACACGGTTATTTTTACGACGATTTTTGAAATAACGCGGTTTTTTTTTACGACGATTTTCGAAACAACGCGGTTTTATTTTACGACGATTTTTGGAATAACGCGGTTGAAGACCCAAAAAAGCCTAAGTGTTTTCTAAGGATGTACATACAATGAAAAAGTTAAAAAACGCGAAAAACATTATTAGATACTTGGTGTGTCATGAAGAAGATTAGTTTCTTCGGAGTTCAGTTAACCTACGCCTTCAATGGTGTGCTGTGGAGGGACTGTTCACATATTATGCCACGTCCGACACCATTGTGAAAAGCAAGATAGCGACTTCCGGTTTGTGAAAAGGCGCCGAATTTTCTACAATATGGGTATTTTTCGAACAGGGACAACGTTTACAGGCTGGAAATCGATGTCCGACGTCATTTTGGAAACCAAGATGGTGACCTCCGGTTTTCATACAAAATGGTCATGTTTGGAGGCTTGTCTTTCACTTTCTCGTGAAATAATTGAAATTTTGGCAATAGCCTAGAAATAACCTGCATTTTCAACTTAAATAAATTCATAATTTTTCACTCACCACTTCAGAAACTACGACAAAACAATAAGACCTCCTTTTGATATCCATAGTTTATCCATAGTTGATGAGTGTGAATTACAATCTATAGTTAGTATACTGATATTTAAATCACCCATGAATCAATAATCAAAATTCAGATCCTCAGATTCGAGCATCCTTTAAGGAAATCAAAAAGTGGTCATATTGTTTTGTCATATGCGGTGTCTGTAACTTTTAAAGTGGTGAATGAAAAATGATGGATTTAATGCAGATGAAAATTTAGGCTACTTCAGGACCACAGCTGAAATTTCAGCTCAATTGGTTTTAGAGATAATGAAAGGCAAGCCCCTAACATGACCATTTTGTATGAAAATCAGGCTTTGGTCTTATTGTATAGTCCGTCACTGTATATGTACATAGAAAGTGTGCAACCTGTTTGAAGTAGCCAATTATTTCTAGGTGTGTGTGAAAAGGAAAATTAGTCACATAGAAAAAGTTCTGAAATTAAATGCACACGACTGTTATTGACAATAATGTAATCGTTTATCCTAACACTGCTGCAGACGAAATTCACGCTACTTGTGAAAGTCACTCAAAAGTAAACACAAAATTTGGGGTTGCCAAAACATACAGACAAAATATCTCAGTTGGCCGTGTAACCAAATTAACTTTTATTCTCTCCACGCGTCTCTTAATAACATAGTCTCTGGTATGTATGAGAGTCTCTTTACCTCGATATTCTCTCTATCTTGATGATTCCCTATTTCTATAGTCCCTTGAAAATATTAGCAAGCAAATTACCTTCCATATGTCGATGAAAAAACTGCGAAAATTCAAGTTCACCTGTGTTTGGAGCAAGCGATCGAGATTTGCTCTGGATACGGGATACACAAACAAAAACTGTTGCAACGCGAAATGCTTCTAGGATCGTTCTAGCAGGCTAGTCAATTTCTGTTCTGAATGTCGATCTCTCCCTACCTCGATGGTCCCTTCTATATCGAGGTATGGAAAGTTGACAGTAAATACATAAATGCTGATAAAAACGGATAATTTTCATCCTGTCTTAGCTATAAATTAATGATAACCATGAATTTTGTCTTCTAACAATGCAATATGCGTTGAAACTATGCAAATGCTCTTTCACAGTTATTAGTGTTAGTGTTTTTCGATATGAGACGGTTTTTTACGATGATTTTTCAAATAAAACTGTTATTTTACGACGATTTTTGAAAAACTTGGTTTATTTTTCGCGACGATTTTGAAATAGCGCGGTCTTTTTTACGACGATTTTTGAAATAACGCGGTTTTTTTACGACGATTTTCGAAATAACGCGGTTTTTTTTTACACGGTTTTTTTTTACACGGTACGTATCCCCCGTGTAAAAAAAGACTTGAGTGTATGTGAATAAATAATGTAAATAAATATTTTAATAAATAATGTAAATAAATATTTGATTTAATAATGTAAATAATATTTCTTCAACAGCACCAACCAGGAGGTAAACAAACAATTACATCTATATATACAAGTTTGGACACAAATATCATCTTTTATTTACGATAATTGTTTATTTATACCCTAAGACTACTATATACTAAATAAACATCAATCAAACATATAAATACGGACCAAAGACATTTATTTCATATATAGACATTTAATAATAAATTAGTTAACATACACACGTACATATATTTACAATTTTTCTTTGGTGGTCTGAACTTAATTGGCCCAAGAACCAAGAGATCTTATTGTAACCCTCAAGTGACGGGTTACAATCCTCCCGGAGTCGGGGGAAAAAAACCATGAAAGGGTTTTTTTTTATATAAACCTGTCGACCTCAGCTGCGGCTACTGCTTCCTCAGAACATTCCGTGCAATGATTTTTCATAGTAATGATTACCAGAGCTCTTTTCCACGGAATAACATAGATGAAGTGAGTCTGTCCAACTTTGGTCTCGTACAGGCAATGAGAGTCAAAATCAGGTGAATTCCTTTCATAAACGAGTTACAGATTAATTCCAAAGCTTCAATGATGAAACTGTTCCAGGTGCGTCAGATAAAACGACATTCGACTTTCGCTTTTATGGTGAACAATGATCAGAAACCAGAAACAGTAATTTACTTCTACTTAACCTTAACCTATTGCGATTAAACATGAATCAAGAGATTAGACTCTTCTCATTTTCATTACTGGCAGTCACAAGATATACTTGGACAAAATTCATCAACACCATTTTCATACAATTCCATACTCATTCATCCCATACATAACACCCCCTCAATCATTCACAGTGTACTTCATTCATTCTTTCAAGCATTCTACACTCTCTCAATTAAATATTCATTCAACAATCACTCATTAATACACTGTTCCACATACATTCCTAATTACCTATTTAGCTTACTCTACTGCGGGTACCCTTTAAATATAATTGATTAACTAAACTCTACGTATCTCATCTCTATGAGCTACGCGAACGTAATCAAATATGAATCAGCATCTCGTTACAGTATTTCATCGTAAGTGTCTCTCTCGTGAATTCGAGAGAATAAATTTGAGAACTACTGAAAGAAATAGCTGATCATTCGAGTAGTTGAGAGTGGCTGCGTTCCAACTTAACGTCGGCATCACAACCCTGAAAGTCGACTGATTGACGTTTCTGATCTGTCACATCGTTCTCGCGATTGTTTAGCGGGAAGACGTCAAAGCTTATTCTTAATGTACCTAGATGCTCCGATCAAGGAAGGCTTGTTGTTTTTTCGTGAAAATACCTACCGTTCGGTTTGTTTAATTTATTTTTCTTTGTAGGTTGTGCGACTATGTTTCGGATGATGGACTGGTATGAGCGACTCGTGTTGGTGTTTGTTCAGCCGGGTTTTAAGTGTACCGCCGGCCAGATCCCAATGTTTTTGCCCGTGAGATCTTCGAGCTCGTAGGAGGAGATTCCATGTTTGGCTTTGACACGACAGGGCAGAAACTGGCGTCCATACTTGGCGTTGTAATTCTCGGCGGCGCTCGACAACTTCATGTTTCGTCTGTAGATCAGCTGACCAGGAACAAAAGCTTTAGCAAACTTTCTATGCCGAAGATTATAGGTCGCGTTTGACGTTTGGTGGGCTTTAGCCAGATTTTTTGCGACAACGTCGTAGACATCGGCAAGCATCTTTTTCTTCCGCTCTTCTCGCTGCTCCGGAGTTAGTGCTTCGTCGTGTCGGGCCAACTGGTGATCCGTTCCCATCTCGGACAGCTCGTGTCCGTGCGAACGAAAAACGGTGTGAACCCAGTCGACGAGTGAACACTGGTGTTCAGCACCATTTCGATTTCGGGCACTTTTGTATCCCAAAGCCTCTGGTCTTCCTTCACGTAGGTTCTAATCGCCGCGTTTATGGTCCTGTTAACCCTCTCCACAGGATTAGCCTGCGAGTGGTATCGAGAATTCAACCAGTGAACGATTTTGAACCGATCTAAAAGCTCCTTGAACTCCTTTGACAGGAAACAGCTCGCGTTGTCGGTTATGATGATTTCCGGAACGGAGTTTCGGAGAAACCATTGGTCTTTGAGAATCGAAACCAAAGTTTAACTCCCGATACTCCTCACAGGCTGAACCATGACCCACTTCGAAAAATAGTCGGCCACTACAAGTAGGTGTTGACTTCCGCGCCGACTGCGTGGTAGTGGACCAACGAAATCGACCGAAACAATTTGCCATGGACGCGTTGCTAATCGCATTTTCCCCATTTCAGGTGTCACGGGGACAGACGGTGCCTTGACCTCCTTGCAGGTCTCACATTGCTGGCAATACCGACGTACTTCAGTAGCCATTCGAGGCCAATAGTACCTCTGCCGGATACGGGCAAGGGTTTTATCATAACCTGGGTGGAAGACGGAATTGTGATTCTCTTCTAGAATCTTGACGATTTCATCTGTCGTTGGGATGAGCTTCCATTCAAAGCGTGAATCACCGAGTTCACTCTGCGTCGCTACAAACTTTAGAAGTTTGCCATTTTCCACCCTAAAGTCTACAAAATCGTCAGGTTTATCTGACACTTTTCTCACCATGGAGGTGTACCAAGATGTAGTAGGAGTGTCCAGGACCGCAGCAATACTCGCTTGACAAAGCATCCGGGACAACGTTCTCCTTCCCCTTTCGATGCACTACTGTCACATCGTGTTGCTGGAGCTCAAGTGCCCATCTGCTACATCTTGATCCCACCTTCCACTTGGAGCTAAGAATATGGGTGAGCGCAGAGGAATCGGTAATGAGGGTAAAATGATACCCCTCTATATATCCTCGGTAGGCTTCGATAGCCAGGATTGCAGCCAGAGCCTCTTTCTCTGCTGCGTGGTAGTGCTTCTGCGGTGTCGTCAGCTTGTGCGAGTAGTAGGGAGATTACCCGTTCTCCGTCCTCTTGTTGCTGAGTTAGCACACCGGCAACTGCCACATCACTCGCATCCGTCTGGATAACGAACTCACGAGTGAAATCCGGACTGCCGAGGATTGGCGACGAAATGAGGCATTCCTTTATTTCACAAAATGCTTGCTCGGCAGCCTCATTCCACCGTATGACCTTTGAGCTGGTTTGTAGCAAATCTGTTAGGGCGGATGTCACGCCACTAAAGTTCGCTATAAATCGACGGTAGTAATTCGCCATTCCTAGGAATCTTCTGAGTTTCGTTACGGTATTGGGCCTTTCATAATCTACGATCGGTCTGATCTTCTCAGGATTCGCCCGGAGACCGCTCGTACTCAAAAGATATCCTTGGAAGGGAATTTCGTTCACACCGAACTTAGATTTCTCCAAGTTTATACTGAGGTTTGCTTCTCTCAGACGGTGCGCAACTTCAACGAGAAGTTCTGCGTGATGCTCGAACGTTTCCGTGACTATGACGATATCGTCAAGATACACGAAAACGTTCGGTTCCAGTACACCATGGCCTAGTACGGTATCCATCAGTCTGGCCAGGGTAGCGGGGCTATTTACTAAGCCGAAAGGCATTCTGGTGTACTGGAACAACCCTTTGCCCTGCACACTGAACGCCGTATATTTGCGAGAGCTTGGTTCGAGGCCAACCTGTAGGAAGGCTTCGGACAAATCTATCGTAGTGAGAAATTTTGCCTTAGGTAGTTGTCCCAAAATACGTCCAGGGTGGGGCAAAGGGTAAGCATCACGCAAAGTCCTCTCGTTGATTTTGCGCGCGTCTAAGCAGAGCCTCACCTTAGCGGGTTTGATCACAGGAACGCAGTTCAAGGACCAATCAGAACTACTACGTTCAATGATTCCCACATCAAGTAACCGCTGTAGCTCTGTTGCCACCAACTCCTGCGTCTTCGGGGACATCACATAAGGGAATTGTCGGACGGGAGGTTTGTCCTTCCACTCGTCACTTATGACAATCCGGTGCTGTGTAAGTGGTGTAATGGTTAGCTGCCCTGCTTTTGCGGGAAGAAACAGCTTCTTTATTTCTTCTATTTGTAAACGTTCGTGAGCCGATAGTATCGTATCTGGAATCGACTGATCGATAGTTGCAACGTTCCCCGAGTTGGGTAACCGCTCGCTCTGTAAGATTGTGGGCTGGATTTGGAACTTTGTCCAGAAATCCATGCCACATATACAGTCGAGGGATAGATTTTGGATAACCAGGGTCGGAACAATTTTCATCCTGTCGTTGAAACGGATCGGAAGGTGAACTTGGCCTAGGATAGTGAGCTTGTCACCGCTAGCTGAACGAAGTGTAATATTTCCAGGGGGTGTATGAAGTTTCTTCGGTTTTAAGCGCGTGAAAATACTTTCGCTGATGACGGTGTAGTTGCTCCCGCTATCCAGCAGAGCTTTAAGCGGAAGTCCATAAACTTTTATGGAAACGTACGGACGGCTATCGTCGTTAAAAGGGTAATTTATGAAACAGATTTCTTCCGGTTGGTTATAGTAGTCTTCGGAAGTAGATTCCCAGAAGACTGGTGGGATTTCGTGTGAACTTGAGGTAATCACGCCTGGGGGTTCTGTGAACGGCGATTTTCGTCCGCCCGCCGGCCGTTTTTTAGACAATACGGACAGAAACTGGTCGGGAAGCCATGCAGCCCACAGTTGTCACAGAATAAGCGACGTGGCTGGCGACACATAGCGACATGATGTCCGGGTGTTCCACAATTGAAACACGTATTGGGATGTGGAGGCTTGTGCCTACTTACGACCTGTTCTAGGGTTAGCTGAGGACCAGAAGAAATACCAGAAGGTCCGAGAGTTGGTGACTTTGGCTCATTTGACCGGTTGGGGTTTGACATCGGTAACGGTTTTTGAAAATTTCGAGCCGTACCTGTATTAGAACTAGGCGGAGGGTTGATAGACCGACCCGGACTAGTGAGATTGTTCCGATTCTGATTACCGGACTGGTCTTTGAACTGACCTGGTGGACATTTTTGCTGCTGTGGGGGAGGGTGAGAGGATTTTATTTGGTTTCGACTTGTGTTTTCCTGCGTTTCTATTGCATGTACCGACTTTTCGATGCCAAATACCTTGTTGTACGCCGAGAAGTTAAGAGCATCTAACTTCTGTCCGGCGGCTACGAGTGTCTCGAGATTGAGGATGGGAATGAAAGTCATTTGACGTTTGTAGTCGATTCGCATGTTCTGTTGTAGGATTTGGACCTTTTCGTGGTCGGGTATTTGCATACACATACTCCGAAACAGCTTCTCCATTTCGAAATAGTATTCGTGAAAAGATTCCTGCTTTTGCTGCCGTCTTTGGTAAATCTTCATTTTGATTAAAGCATCCAAATCCGGATGCATGTAAGTTCGACGCAACTCAAACACTAAATGCTCCCAATTCATCAAACGACCTGTAGTTCGCTGTGTCATGTACCACTTCAAAGCAGAACCGCTAAACAGATGTATGGCAGACTCGAACAACTCCTCCGTAGAGACATACTCAGCAAGTGAAAGTGCTTGGACAAG
Organism: Aedes japonicus; assembly: GCA_034211315.2. Classification (NCBI taxonomy): domain Eukaryota; kingdom Metazoa; phylum Arthropoda; class Insecta; order Diptera; family Culicidae; genus Aedes; species Aedes japonicus. The sequence goes on along the minus strand of JASCZW010006963.1, from coordinate 52,067 downwards.
TTCAAGGAACTCGTTCAGTTTCAAGCCCTGATCATCCCCGCTATACTTGCTAATATTCCATTTGGATACCGGCAAAGTATGACGACGTTGAAACGGAGCTTGATACTGAACTTGTTGAAATTGGTTTTGGAAAGGAAGTGAATTACTACCTGAGTATGCAGCTCGCGTGTTGTGTGGATTGTGTGTCTGTTGGAAGTGCGAGAAAGTGTTTACGGGGGGTAGCGTATGGGGTTGGTTTAAGGGTACTTGCGAAAAGCTCGGGTTTGGCGCATCGAACATGAGATGCGGGTCAGACTGGGGACGGAATCGCTGTTCAACAGGATGAAAACTGGGAAAATAACTACTTGCAGTCTTGAACGGGTTCTGAGAAAAATGTTGCGAAAAATTACGGTGATCGTTTTGAGTCGAAGAGTCAATCGGATCGGTTTGCCCGGCTACTGCCACACCTGCATTACGGACAAACAGTGCCTGCTCTAGATTTGCCAACCGAGCTTCCAGTCGATGGATCCAGTCTAACTCGTCTTCGTTGAGTCTTAACATTCGCGGAACCTCCTGTACGGCCAGTTCTTCACAAACAGTCTCTCTTCGCTGCTCATCCTCTGACTCATCAATCGGTACATCGCTGATCGCTACAGTGAAACCATCGCCTGTGGTCTGTGTTCCAAACCCTGTTTGAAACTGCTCCTGTCGATTAAAATAAAGCTCCAGATCATTCACCAATTCAACCACCAATCCCTGCATTCCACCATGTAGATTGGGTGAACCTCTCGATTCCGATAATAATCGCACAATATATGCACCATAGTGTAATAGACGGTGCTGTAAAACGCGTTTTTTCGCATCATCTTCTTCCCCATCTAAAAGAACACGCAATTCATAACACCGTTTAGAGCAGATTTCTAGATCCTTTGTTGGATCTTTAGGAACAAACAAAGAATCGGTATGTTTCCCCTCTCCTTCAAGCTTCAACCGATCCCTCAGGAACTTTCGTTTCCTTGTGAGATCCATGTCACGAGTGATAGTAACACTGCGAGCTGTCAACTCTTCGTGCAGTTCCAACTCGTCGAGATACTCAACCCTCATGGTGTGATACCACTTCATCATTAGTGAGCTTGCCTGATCGTAGGTATATAGCGATTTGGCCATGATTATCCTCCAATTATAAAAAACCTTATTTAGCAAAAAATAATTTTAATTAATTCAAAAAATAATTAATACCACTTAAAATAAATCAGAAAAATCGGTAAATTGCAAGATTGATTTATATTTAATTAGGAAAAAAAAACAAGCAACATAAGATTTTGCCATATAAACGAGAATGAATCTAAATGCAAGTCTAATTCATGTTTAGTCACCGCAGATTGATTAAATATTTTCAATGAACCATTTCTGATTTCTGATCATTTTCAACAAACACACGAACAGTATTAAGTTTTGTTTTTGTTTATCATCATCCGCAACAGTTCTCATATACACTCTGAAAATCTCTCATCAAAACTCAGATCTGATTGGAATTACCTAATGACCACGCGAGAATTGACTTTAATTGAAATTAATGGCAATCTCTCCCCGGAACCGATTGAAAAAGGGAATTACTCTTTTTGAAGGAGTAATCCACTTTTTCTTTTGCGTTGGGCGCCAATTGATACTTAAGTGAAACTATCTTTTTCTGCAAGGGTCAGATGGACCCCTGGCTACGCCCCTGGACACTGGTCTAGCCACGGTGTCCACTTGGGGTGGGCTCAACAATAGCCTCTTTTGCGATAGTCTTAACAGGGTCGTTGTTTTGTCGTGTTCCTGGAAGAGACTGGTTAATTTCAGTGGACTAACTTCCCTGGGTTTTTGGGCAGACTTTATACAATTATTTTACAGCACAAGAAAACAAGCGAAATAAACAAAACAAATGGAATGTAATATTCATATTCTTAATACTACTCAATTTAGCTCAGACAGAAAACAATACATTTATTTAAAAAAAACTAATTTTTCTTTGCGTGCACACATTATACTTGCGGTCTATCACTCTTCATTGTCTCATCTTCTCATTAGAGACACTTTTTCGTTGCGGCCGATCGATGAACGGTGGTCGACATGCAGCAATCAGGAATGAATAGCAGGGCGATCTCGGTGAAGGCGACGACAGCAGCGAGGGTATTCTCTTCTGGACGGTCTCGGCTTTAACATACCGTGCCTTGGGGCACTTTGGCTTCGTTCCCACTTTTAGCTAGGGAACCACGGGTAACACTTCGTTTGGCCAATGTGTAACGGTTGGCAAACGTTCCGCTGGTCCAGGGAGTGGTACCTTTCGCACGCGCACTATCACATTATTTGGTCCAATCCGAGCGAGAAGACACCGTGAGCTGACGGCAACAGTCTTTTCGTAACACCATGTGCTTTATTCAGTCCACAATACGCACTTTTTCAACCGTCAGCTCGGACCATTATCTATCGACACTATTCACATTGTTGCACTACGCTCGCTCGGATGATTTGGTTGGGTACGATAATGACCAAGCCGGCTTAGCTCGATCAGATTTTAACTTTTTGTAATCACTTGATTTTGGTGTCGTTCTTTTCTGATCGTCCGTAGTGCAGCCAGCATAGGTCCGTACCACCTTTGAATGTTTTGTGAATTATTATTTGTTGAGGTGTTTTAGCTGTTTAGTTTTTATTCACTAGGGTTTAAATTTAGTTTGTAAGTTTTAGACGGAACTTTTCACAAACTCGCGGAACTACGAATCGCAATAGACGTGCGTATTCGTAGGGGTTACCACAAATCTTCACTCCTATGGACCGGATCAACAACTAAGAGCTCGCCCTATTGTTTCCTGGCCTTTTATCTCATCTCCTCGTTGATTTCGTTATGCCCATCGCCATCAGCTTTCTTCCGGTACATTTAGCTGCGTTTCTCGATGCGATATTTTTAGTACAATTGGAGGGGTTTTGGTTGGTGTTGTACTTTTTAATCGAATTTGAATTCAAATCATTTCAGGAGACTAGATTGCATGCAAAATCTGTACATATTTTAGACCCTAAGTGCTTGTTTTCTTTTATCTTCTTCATTTTAGCAGAAATTAGTTTGATAAATAGTGTATATATTCTTTTCAATAAAGAATTTAATGTAAATAAATATCTGAATAAATAATGTAAATGAATATCTGAATAAATAATGTAAATGAATATGTGAATAAATAATGTAAATAAATATTTTAATAAATAATGTAAATAAATATTTGATTTAATAATGTAAATAATATTTCTTCAACAGCACCAACCAGGAGGTAAACAAACAATTACATCTATATATACAAGTTTGGACACAAATATCATCTTTTATTTACGATAATTGTTTATTTACACCCTAAGACTACTATATACTAAATAAACATCAATCAAACATATAAATACGGACCAAAGACATTTATTTCATATATAGACATTTAATAATAAATTAGTAAACATACACACGTACATATATTTACAATTTTTCTTTGGTGGTCTGAACTTAATTGGCCCAAGAACCAAGAGATCTTATTGTAACCCTCAAGTGACGGGTTACAGGCTTTCCCAGCTGTATTCGCTCTACCCAACAAACAATTTCACAAACCAAACTGTACTTAAACTGCTAAAAACCACTTAAGTGAGTTTTAAACATGATTTAGCGACAATCAAAACATTATAATTTGCTCTACACAGATTTTGTTACTTTAATTTGTGTTAAGACGAGCCATATGAACAACATTTAACCGGAACTCAGACATTTGTATTGTAAATGTTACCAATAACAACATTTTTAATACGCTTTTCATACAACAGGCCATATTTGGGAACATAGAAAAAAATATGTCCCTTACATTGGGTCCACCGTTTGCTTGTTAAGTCATTGTTATTTTAATTATGTGACCTGTAAGTTTATAATATGTGACTATATTCTGTACATCTTGGCTGCACTATTCGGTTTATAGGTTCAATTTTGGCAAATTTAGATCATTGGAAGATCGTATAGATAATCTGTTCAGCTTAACCAGTGAAATCATGATGCCCCAAAAGTTCAAGAAATCGAACATTACGTGGAAGTGAACTACTATAAATTGATTGATTATGTCTCAATTGCTTTGAAATCAACCGGTCATCCTGATAGCAACATAATTTTGTTGACAATCGAAGAAATAATGACATATTTGGTACATAGGCCGAATCAAGGAGCTAGGCTAACATTACATCCCGTTACCCTATTGCTGAGCAATAGCAACCAAAACACCACCAAAACGGGATTTACTGCTGTTGGCAGGGCTCCGATCACAACGAAAAACATTAAAGCCTGCACCAAATAGTTGTTGCGTGGTAATGCAGTTGTCCAATCCAGTCTCAGTCATGATGACCACGTCAAAATTGCAATCGGTCACCGCTAGTAGCAGGTCGTCGATTTTCGTTCTCAGGCCACGCACGTTTTGGTAATAAATCCAGACATCGTCATCGCAATCGTCGCTGTGATTTAAACCGTTGTTGCTGGGCTCTCTAAAGGGGTCACAAAAGGGGATTCCTTGGTCGAGGTATATTTTCGTCGGTGCATATTTTTTGGTTGATTCACAAATTCCCTAAACATCAAACCGTCGGGCCAGTTTTCTGCGTTGAGGGCTTGCTCTTTTAAAGCTGGGCTGAGGCCAATTTTGAAAGATACAAAGGTCATGTTCGATACATCTTTTCCTTTCGGCACGAGTCGAATGACATCCATCGGCTCGTTTAATTCTAAACACCGGGAAACGATTTTTTCAACATCCTTGTCGGTAATCATTGGCTGAAGTCCAGACAGATAGAGCCAGAAAACTGGTTTCGGTGCGGCGGGTGTGATGGAAGGAACGGAAAGATCCTCAAAATTCATTTCCTTTGTACCTTTGTAAACAGTCGGTCTGATGGTTTGACCGACGACGCTTCGCGCTTGCTCTCGGCCAAACTGGCGTGCCGTTTTCATTCGTCACATTCAACAAAGGGAACGTAGGCAAAGTAGCAGGACGATCATTTGGGGCCGGTGCTGATGAAATGTGATCAACTTTTTTGTTTAGCACCTCCACCATGCCTGATAATTGTTGCAGTTGTAAAGCAAGGCCGTTGGTGTTTAACGGTTGAGAAATTTTCTCATCAGCAACATAAGCGCGGATGCTTCTTCCGTTCAAGACACTTCTACACGGGGGACAGATGAACAGCACCTTCCCTTGCGCAAAAATGTCTTTGCATGCCCGCAGATTGAAACCACAACATTGCTGGCTAATGTGGAAAAAAGCTTCACAGAAGCCACAAGACACTGGCTCCAAATCGTTGATTTCGAGTTCACATGTGGCGCATTGCTTCTTCTCCATCTCTGCTTTGTACTAGCGACGACGATAAACAAACTCACTCAGCCTAAACGATTTTACTGCTGGATAGTGTTAGCGTTCACGATGGCGATTTTAGTTATAGCGCTCACTCCGGAATAAACAATGAAATAACTACTTCAGATGTGGAAAAAACAGTTGTACTCCACTTTTTTGATGACACACGGGTGATAAACTAATTTTAAATCAACAAACGGAAACGATCAGTAAACTAATACACGGTTTAAAAACGAATAGTCCTTGCGTAAAATACAAAAACAAACGACGAACGTTTAACGTGAAAACAATGTGTGTAATGTAATGTATATAAATACAATGAGAAACTATTACCTGTCTTGCTCCATGTCCTTGAGAGCACTTACTACTTAACGAGTCGCCTGTACCCAACTCCACAGGCGTCCGTCCAGTTTCTCACTGAAACCGTTCCATATAATGGCATCGAAACTTTTCCGCAAACAACAGAACGAACACTGTGTATGTACCAAGCGGTTTGTTCAGATCGCGCACACAACTTCTTCGAAAAAAATAGATACCGAGCTATGCCCGATAGTAAAGGCAGGTCGCAACAAAGCATCAAACACGCACTTACGCAACCAAACAATAAATGTCCAACACCGACATCGAGGTGACGACGCATATCCCAAGTATTTATTAAGATTTATTAAAGTTTAATGAGAGCCACTGGAAATCAATTTGGTTTTATTATGGCAGTTAGAGGTGCCAATAGGTTTCAAATTTTAGTCAGGTTTATAAAAACCTACACAGCTTTCTTACAACGATCTCAAATTTTTGTCTTCCAAATTTCCTTTTACTTCTATCAAAGGTTTTATTTTGACTTTAAGACCTCTAAAAATGCTGTTTTGAAATGCCGTTTTAGGACTCATTCAAATTATCTTAATATGGTCAGTTGAAAAAGCATTTAAAAACCATTTTGCCTATAATAAATACATTAAACGGCAAATTGGCATCGATGAAAGTCACCAAATGACCAAATAGCTTTATAGCAGCCATTGCGAAGATAAATTGGCTTTTTGGCAAAACTGTGATTTCTTCCGATCGCCATATTGAATAAATAAAATAATTGAAATCTGGAACAATAAATAGACCAAACATTAAGTGTTATGCATGAACTGTAGATCAGAGACCAATTTTGGCATTCTTTAGATAACTCAATTGAATTCCATAAATTTTCAGAAAATTCATGATCAATTTATCGATTTTTTTTTTGCAATTTTGTTTTTGTTGATGCAAACTCGCATAATCTCCGAGGAGCATTTATTTTCGGTTCTTATCGTGCCAATTTTCACCATAATGATTCGCTTTACAAAAAATTCAATATGTTTTGGATATTTTGCTATCAAACAAAGTTTTCTGCAACACTAGAACTATTTTCTTAGATATTATTTAATATCAAATGAATCAGAAGAGTAGAAAATCGAACAAAGCAAAACAACAAAAACCAACCACCGTGAAGTTAGACAGCTGTGGCCATTTAGGCTCATGCTGGTTTTGATGGCAGCCAATAGGTTCTCAAGTGGTTATTACATCTCTCACAAGAACATTATCAAAAATTTTATGGTCTTGTAAGGGTTTTATTAATTTGATTTCACAACCGTCTATAGAGTGGGTCACTTTGTACACATTTTGGCTTTAGAGATGCGTAGAGGAGGTGTTGGTGGGGAAAACAGTTTTGAATATAATTTTATCAACAAATCCGGAGGAGTGCTATACAGCTCGGATAAAACTAAAATTGTTACTTGGGATGGTAAACCACTCGATCACAGTACAATCACAATCATATCTCACTATTTTAATTAGAAAAACAAAAAATCCTCAACATGATGATTCGGCGACTATGGTGAACCAATAGTACGGGTCAAAACCAACCACAAAATCAATCACGATTCACACCCACAGACACCTAAATGTATCACCTGACCGCAACTTTATTCTTCTATTTTTTTCCACTCATGCGCTTTGCCCGATAATAGAATAGTGCGCAACAAAGTATCGATACAACCGTTAACAGCTGATGCGCAAAGCTGACTCCGACATGTTGTTTGTAAATTACGTTTTGAAAATGTAGCAACAGAAGTCTTCCGTATTTCAAGAAACAAACATATTCAAAAAATGTCAAATGCCAACAGAATTTGTCCGGTAGGCTTTGTGCATGTCGTATTTAACCTTGAATAACCGTTACAGAGTTTTTTAGTATGACTAATTACTATCAAATATGTATTTATATTTACATATATTGCTACCGCTCAATTATTCTAAAATCTAATTCCGTGCCAGAACCTTGCCATTATGATAACAACTTAAATATTGTTATACCCGATTCCTTGTACGATGGAACATTATTTGCAGAGGTACAGTTGTTGGAAATATGATTGGCTTTAGTAATTTATAACTCATCAAAATAGAGCAAGTATTTTCAAATCAAACCAATTTTTTTTTTTTTGGGCGTTCTCTGAATTGAACTTTTGGTGTATACCCCTGCTTACTATTAATATCATTAGTTCACAAAATAAATCAAAAGTGATGAACTTAATAAATCGACTAATGTTTCTACAGTGAAATTTTGTGCAGAATTCAAAAATGCCGTCAAAAAAAAAAGTAGAACAGTTTATGAGATATGGATAAAAGTTGATTTTATCCATGAAAAACACATTTACTTAAAATGGAATATCTCCAACGCGTGAGCCAATGTCAAATATTTTGTCATCATATAGAGCAGAATTAAAATAAACACTGATCCTCTGAACATTGCAATATTCTAAGCGTAATAGTTTCGACGCTATTGATAAGTAAATACAATTTGTGGCGTTTTTTTTTTGGTGATTGAATAAAAAAATTTGCTAAGCGTATGATTAAAACCAAAGTAACGCTAACAAAAAATATATAGCATGTGAAGCTGTGGGTTAAAAGAAAAAACGAAGAGAGTTAGGGCTCAATGGTCAAAATCGGTTGAAAAAAAGAGGAAGTAATGCTGGTTTTTGGAAAAAGTGCAAAAATGCGGAAAGAAACAGACATTCGAAAGAAATACGCCAATCCCCCTCCCCCTCTCTCTCTCTCTCTCTCTCTCTCTCACACACACAAACACGCACACGTTTTTACGACACCGGTAAAATTCACTGCTTCTCTTCAATCTACGTTCCGTTTTTATTTTGAAATTTGTCCGGAGAATCTGGATAAACCATGGATGCCTAACGTTCTGGCAATTAAATTTTGCTTTATTTGATGACAAAATATCAAATCACACGCGTTGGAGATATTTCATTTTAAGTTAATGTGTTTTTGTTCATTTATAAAAAAAAAAATCTCGAAAACTGTTCTACTCTAATTTTTTTGACGGCTTTTTTGATTTCTGCATAAAATTTCACATAAGAAAAGATGATCAGCTTACCGAGTTCATAAATGCTGTAAACTAGTGTTCAGGTTGCATATAGCCACCGTACAGAAATTTGTCCCATATGAATCAACCTCATACTTTTTACTTGAATTATTTTACGTTGAAATGAGTAACAATGTCCTCTATCACGTTGGTGATAATAACGTTGGTTTTAATAACGATGGTAAGGTTTATGAAGATTCTAAAGGTTGCATTTTTCAAGTGTTGAAATGGCTGAATGGTAATAAGACCAATCCTGTAAGCTAGGATTTTATGTTTCAAACCTGGTACATGAACTCGTTTTTTGAAAACAGACAACAATTTGATTTAAAGTAGCTTTAATTTTTTTGGTTTATGATCATTGTCAAACATAAATTTTGTTTAACAGGCTCCCTGTAAGGTTTGCAACCACCGGAACATAATTATTTTTCACATTAAAGCATGAATGCAAACAATGAAACATTTCATGTTACTTGGGGAGTAATGCCATTTTTTTCAAAAAATCTCTAAACTACTTCTTCCCATATTTCAAGAGAAAATACTCAAAGGTTATTTTTTTACAGCGTTTTTTTAAGTTCAAATTTGGTGTGGGACACCCTTTAGCATTTTCATTCGGCATAGCATAGCATAGCATAGCATATACAGCTAAACAAGATCGTAGGCGGCGAAGACTTAAACTACTGTTAAGAGAACTACCACATCTCGATCCGTTGTCATTCGGTAAGAAACCTGGGGGATGATTTCGAACCCTTAGATACCAGACATGCTGCCTCCAGTAGACTAAGTCGACCCTGGCCACGTCCTTGCAACTGTAGGGGAGTGGGAGGGAATGTTAGTCCAACACATACTTAATAGAGATGCAGAAAACTCTACCCCTCATATGTGTCACAGGTAATGGAGTGTTATTAAGGAAAGGGTTATCCCTGGGATACAATCGACAAGCGTTAAGGGTGATCAAAAATGTTGCATATCGAACACCTACGCTACGAAGTGCACCATCGTCGAGGATTACCTGAAAAAATAATGTTAACAGAAACAATAGCAACGGCAATGAACATTGCTTGTTGTAAATCGACATGCTCTAAACAAAGGATACGGGATAAACTACAATAGATCAAATTACTGGTCCCAGTGGTTTATGTCCCGAACAGAGGAAAAAAATATTGCTTGTTAACATTCAATATACAATTGAAAAAAAAATCAAGGCTTAATCGCCAGTTAAAAACATGTAACCGGCGAAGCGATGGTTGAAGTTTCATGTGATCAAAAAAATACTTAATATATAGCATGAAATGGGAAGTAATAGAAAACATATTAGAAAGAAATGGCATGGAATTGAAATGATTGGACTTACAAAAATATATAAAAACAATATACATAAAAATATAATATAAAAATGATGAAAATGACAGTAGTCATACAAATCGTAAACTCAGTAACGTTCAGCAAGAACATCAATACCACACAGCGTGGGTTAGGTGGGTTAAAAATGCATACAAAGATGCATACAAACGCAACCTGTGAAATAAAAACGAAAATATTTATAATAAATAATTATATATGCATCGATTATAGGAGAAATCAATGGTAAAAATGATAGTTTTCAAAAAAATCGTGAGCTCAGTAACAATCAACAGCAACATAAATCCACAAAGTGTGGATTAGGTGGGCAACAACTTACAAAGATGCATAATGTGGAGCTTAAAATGAAAAATATTAGCAAACTAAGGAAACGTAAACATATACTTTTATCAATTATGCCCAGATGAATCAAAAATACTGAAACAAAAGACATCGAATGCGGCAAATTTTGATTAATCAACAATAAGAAGACCTCCACACATAAAACGCACACATGTATGTATTAATTATTTATTTCACAACGCAGTGACCAATAAGCTTCCTCCGTCTGATTCTCAAAAACTCTTCGAAGGAAAATGTTGCCTCGGATCCTTTTACGCTTCACTGCTGCCTGCCGGCAATCACCGAAGAAAAGTGGCTGTGTGACTGACTGGATTCAGATGGTGTATACGTGTGCGTGGACTAAACGTCAAAAAGCTTCACTCTCGTACGCGCAGAAACAAAAAAAGGAAGAGGAAGCCGTATTAAATAGGAAAATGTATGAGAGTAGTAGTTAAAGCAGAAAATTGCATAGAATATATCATAGATAGTATAGAAAAGTGATGTTATTGTGTAAAATGAAAATACCAATTTTAATTGTCTTCACATATCTACAGATTGTGGTCCTGCTGCAATTGTAGACGGGCCCGCTGCAGAAAAAAATAATTGATGTGATATAACCACAATGGAACTGACTATTAGCTTCGGGCCCTGGAATCCCTACTGAACCCTTGTGGCACGTCAAGCCGGCCAGTTCAGCGCAAGGGCCTTTAGCATTTTCATTCGGCATATGCACTAAATATGTCATTTGTTCAGCAATAACCAACAAACCATTGAATTATAATGTTTTGTTTATCAAATGATTGATAAATCGTTCAAAACTGCTTTTTATGTTTAATTCTTAAATTTGGTGTTAGATAAAGTACACAGATGGTAATACCCAAAATCAGAAAATCTGAAGAAAGGACCGTCCGAAGACTGCGCAGTGCAAATGTTTGAAATAAATATATCAAATGGTAGGAAGTTGCACCCACATATAGACCCAGTATGATGCTTATAGACCGACCTTGCATGCATATACCTCGAAAGTGTCTGATTTCATTAAATGAGTTGTGTAACTTTTCGTGATAAATACTACCAAATGTCTTATGAAACTTATATAAGCAAGTATTCAACTAGTTAAATATCACTTCCAGCTCAAATGCTTTATGAGTTATAATGTAATCGATCTTTGCATATTAGGTTGAACCAAGAGACACATACCCTAATTATTCGATTGTCATGCCAGCGCTACGAAATTTACGCCTAGATTATTAATATTTTGTTTGGCGTTAATGATTTTTTTTCGTGTTAATAATCCACTTTAATTCACGAGATCAAACATACATCTGCCTTGTGAAATAACACCGAAAGTTTTAATACAAATCGGAATGATTTCCAATTTTCAGTCAAAGGAATTTACATAGACGTCCACATAAAAAACCGGCTCCATATATGTGAGCAACCACCATGATTTATACTTCGTGGAATATATTTTTCCTAGCTTTTTACAATCTCAAAATCATACAACTGAAAAATCCACTCCATATTCTTTTAATCGAGATCATCAAACCATCATTAATTGCATTGCAAATCACTCAAACTGAACCGATTTCATAACCCTCGTTTTCGCATCCCTCGTAGGCACCGTTCGTTATTTCCGAATCCGAAATGGATAGTCATCAATGTGTGAGAAAAAAAAAACACTTGAAACCAGTTTTTTTTAATCCAAATATATTTTTTTATTAAACCGATTTTTGCATGTTTGTTCCATTTTTCAATGTGTTTGGGTGTGATTTATTCTGTTCATTACTGGGTATCGCTTCTACGAATTACATCTATTTTATCGTCATCATCGTCGTTCCCATCTGGAACCGAAATCGCCTTCATTCAGTGAGTGCTTGTCCTTGTGTAGCATGTTTCAGTTTATGGGATTGTATGTGTTTGTCTGTATTCTAGATGAGGTTGGTATAATCCAGGACTGGGTCGTTATTTCAGTTATTGTACCATGCCACTTCGGTTGTTCAGTATCCGACAGGAAAGCAACACTTTCACTGCACTGCATCATCGAACATATTGATTAAATTTCAAAATCCAAATAGCAAAGCAATACAACGTTAATTGCGACCCTCTGTGGATTACATCAACCTGCACCTTACGTGGCTTGAAATATATTGAATTTCGTTTTTGTCAATTTGGAATGGGAGACAAAAGGGCGAACATCCGCACAGGAAGTGACATATTTGATAGGAATTGTTATTTTTTTTTATCTTGATTTTTTTTCCACTGACACTGGTATTTACAATTGTACATTTACGTAGACATTCTCGGTATCCAATTTATTTATCATTTTGTTTCTGTTACTGGACTGAAAATCGCAGTTTGTTTTTTTTTGTCGGTTGCTGTCACCGCTCCGCTTTTTTTAATTACTCACATTTAGTTCATATGTACTTTTACTGATTTCTCTTTCTTTGTTTTTCACAATGACGCACCGATTTTCCACTGACGGGTTTGGATAACGCAATACTGAGGTTTCATCACTGGGCACGACCTTAGTACCAATCAGAGGAAATGGTTTTTGTTTGTTTCCTCTTATTTTTTTTTTTGTTGAAAGTGGAGAGAGAAAGCATGCGTTAAAAATACCGTGACGGAAATTATACAAAAACGGATTCCATTAAAGGATAGTACCAGTTCCGTGTACTCACTACATGTATATAGCATTTGTTTGATAGAGTTTGTCAGCTCTTCCGTAATGGAAAGTGAAGTTTGGTTTTATTTTAGTTTATTTTTTGTACAGCGTCCATGAATTCGAGGTTAACAATTGCAGAAAAAAAATCAGTAGTGTTCATTCGTCTGAATGATGGGAATTACAATTTGTTTAACTACATGCACTGTTCGTTGTGCGGATCCTGGAATTCAGCTTTTGGGTTGAAAGCATTGCATGCTTGCAAGTCATTTCCTTTTTACGTGATTTTCGTTAAACAAGTTTTGATCCACATTCCACTTGTTGAGCACTTAATTATTCTACATTTTCTACATATCTATATTTACATGGAATGTTTAGTACTGCAAGTTCAACGTAATGTGAGCTGAATGGGAAGAAAAATGTGGAGTTTAGTTCATGATGAATATAGTATATGCATTGTGCTTCAGACGTTATTCAGAGAATTACAGCTCCAGATATTTCAATATGGACTTTCACAGTTATTAACTAAAGATTTTTCATGCCAATAACGGGTGCTCAGTAAAAATGAGAATGATTTCAATACCTTTCTGTAATTGAAGGAAAGAGCGTACATTTTTTTCTCTCCAAGAGAATTGCTCTTTGGACTTCTTAGAAATGGGTTTGCATGTTTCTTTTCGCTCGGGTGCTGTCAGTTCAATCAAAGATGGCGTCGAAACAGCAAGCACTCCGTGAGCGTGTTGTACGGTTTTACGAAACGCATGGTCATCGTGGAAAAAAGTTTACGGTGGACCACTTTCGAGACGAACACGTGCAGTACAGTTTACCGGATCCTGGCATCTCTGAGCGTAGAGCGGAAGGCCGGTAGCGGCCGGAAGATAATGACGAACAAGTAGAAGGAAGAGTTGTAAAAGCTGTTCGACAACAAGGACAGAACGAGTTTGCGTGACGCCGGCCGAAAATACAACTGCTCCCATACTTTGATTCACCGAACCCCCACGATGGAGGACATCATCTGGCGGAAGAAGACTCGGTCCCTCGACCGTAAAATCGCAGTGCCGGTGGATAACGAAGAACTACCGCGGGACGTCGTTCGTGCTGGACGACGAAAGTTACTTTCCGCTCTCGGAGACCCACATTCCAGGAAATGACAGCTACTATTCCAGCGACAAGTCGGCCCACACCCCTCAAGTAAAATATAAGGTTAAGCATAAATTTGAATAAAAAAAAAGTTATGCTGAACAATGCCATATCGGACAGAGGAATTTCAAAGTCGGCGTTTTAGGCTCTTACGGTTGAGATATGGATGATGTGTCGGAAGATGATTCATCGTTGCCACCAAACGATGGTAAGTCTCATAAAGAAGTTCCCTGATTACGAGCTTATCCAGCTGATTCATCCTGTCCATGGGTTACCTATTTTCAGCCCGAATCTAAACCCTAAAATATATACCAGGTAACCGATGGCTTGACAAAGCGATTCTAGAACGTGATGGAAACCACTAAAATAGGATTCAGTAAACATCGAGCCATTATGTCCATCCTGGAACAGACTTAAGAAATTTCTGTCTCTCAGTTCTCCGCACTCAAGTTAAGAATGTTTTTCCCAGTTCAAGCTTGATATGGAAAGTGTGGCCACCGAAGCAAGTTTGACCCCCGAGATCATGCAGAAGCAGGTTGTTAGTTGTTCCAGGAACCATCTGCTTTCTCAAGTGAAGATACTGGATATGCGAAGACTAGTCGGTGGTCTTTGATCAGTGTGGGTAAAAAGTCATTTACCCCTCAGACTTGGTTCGTGTGACCTTCACTGGTTTAACCTTCTCTCAATACGTTGAGTTGAGAAAACGGTGCGAGCTACCAATGAAACAATAAGGCACGCTGCTCCACTTGCGATGATATATATCCAGCTTTTGCTAAAACAACGTTCCAAGTAGTATTTTGCAGAAATGGTGAAAAAAGTCTGCCCATCACCCAATGCCAATACAAATCCCTTTGCTCCTCAGTCAGATGACGGGTCTGACTTATCTTTTGGCTGACGAGGGAACATCTTTCAGTTTTCCAGCAGGTGCTTCATGGGAGTGAAGAAGCGTCCAACTACGGAAAGATGCTGAACAGAATTCTCAAATCAGCTTGCCCAATTCAAAGAATGGTGGAAGAAAGAAAAATTCAAATCCCCCTGGTTTTCTAAGCAATTCAGCACACTGGACTTTCTATCGCTTCCGACGATATCCAAACCCTCTGTTGCCCCCATTTCAAGAACATAATCCCCTTCTTCATCTGCGCTGCTACCATTTGATGATATTGTGGAAGGTATCAAATACTTTAAGTACTTCGAGATTTTTGACCTCCTTAAAAGCTTGGCTCTAGCAATATTTCGAACTATGAAGACTTTTGTTTTCTATACTAGGATACAATTTGAAAAAAAAAACCTATTGCGACCGTCACGAAAAGCGGTCAGGTTTTGAACCTTAATATCTCAGTCGTTTGTTCGAATATTTTCAAAATGTTTGCTCCAATTTATCGGAAATGTTTCTACGCGTCAACTGATTTATAACAATAAACTATTGCAAATAATGCAATTATAAGGTGAACCTGATCATATTATTTCGTTGCCCAGAGTAAATTTACTAAATGTCAAATATTTTTCTGTCACAGACTTCAAATGCTAGTAAGGGTGATATCATTTGCAGCAGTGATCGATATAAAAGGGGTACATCTACGCAAAATGCTCCACACACCCATAATAGGCCCTGACGATAGTAGTATATCAGCTGATGAAGTGATAGCTGCCATCAAGCGAACCAAGGACATGAAAGTCGCAGGTGTCGACGGAGTCATCAACCTCGAGTTGAAAAGTTGTTTATTTCTTCCGACATCTTGCAGCGGTTTTCGACAGATGTCGCGAGCTTGGCTTCTTTCCATCTTGCTGGAAAATAGCCAAAGTAAAACCTTTTCGCAAACTTGCAAAGATCCTACCAACGCTAAAAGCTCTCGCCCCATCAGCCTTTTGTCCTCCATCTCGAAGCTGTTCGAAATGCTGATCCTCAGCCGTTTACTGGATTTCGCAAATTAGAATAACATTTTCCTTCTGGAACAATTTGGCGCCAGGGAAGGTCACTCTACCATCCACCAACTGAGGCGAGTTACTAACATCCTCAAATGGAACAGGTCCGTTGGAAAGACATCTGCCATGGCATTGTTGGACGTCGAGAAGGCGTTCGACTGTGTCTGGCATGATGGTCTGGTGTTTAAGCTGTATCGATACAACTTCCCGATCTATCTTGTTAAGATCATCAAGAACTATCTATTGAACAGATCATTCCGGGGCTTTCTGGACAATTCGCATTCTTAAACGTTTAACGTTGATGCTGGTGTTCCCCAGGGTAGTCTCTTTGGTCCTATCCTATTCTACATCTTCACGTCAGATGTTCCTCTCCTTCCGGGTGGTGGTATTTTATCGATGTTTGCGGATGACACTTCCATGATCTAGAAAACTTCAGGAGGGCCGCAATGTTCTGTCCGATTACTTCTGGAAGATTTGTATCAATGCAGCTAAAACCCAGACAATTCTATTTCCGCATTCGAAGTCACCTCCACTCATTCCGCCACGAGATGTCAAATCCCACCCCTGTAACACTCCGATCGATTGGTCCGGGAAAGTAGTCTACCTCGGCCTCACCTTAGATATCAAGTTGTTGTTCCTATTGCATGTTGACAAAACATCAAACATGTATATTCTCCGTATTCGCTGATCAACAGAAAGTCCACTCTATCGACCAAGAACATGCTTGCGGTTCATAAACAAATCATTCTTCCCGTGCTCGAGTACGGTTTGCCAATCTGAGAGAGTTGCGCCAATTGCCACCATCGGAAACTACAGGAAGTTCAAAACACCATCCTTCGGATGATTCTGATCTTTCCTCCGAGAACCAGAAATTTCAAGATCCATCGCCTGGCTGGTCTACAGGACCTCGGCGAGTGAAAACACATACTCCTGGAAAGGTTCAGAGAATCCTGCTTGAGGTCGCCTCATCCGAACATTTGACAGCTGTTTAATTAAGCTTAAGTTATTGTAGTTAGGTAGGTTATCAAATTTTTGGAATTGAATACATTCCCAAGACGGAAAAATATATGACATAAAACAACACAACAAAAACAATAATTAAAAATATATAACTATGTAACAAAGATGTAGAGCCACTCTGGCTAATCAATTAAAATTATAAACTAAATGTAGAAATTAAAACAAGAATTATAGATCCATTTAAGTAGTAGTAAAATGTTTCATTCACTCGGCAGCCTTGGAGCTATTCAGGTCGGCAACGAGGCAGCATTGAATTGGCAGCTGGCCCTGGCTGATGACCTATCACCTTTGGTTAGAAAACCGTTGCTAGGCAGCCATTGGTTATGCAGTTGGTTAACCAAGCCAGTGGTGAGTTTGTAAACAGCCTAGCCAGCTGGTGCAATTACGAGCGCAGTTAGTGTGATCTAGTTGGCAGCGATCTTTCGATAAGCCAGTTGAGTGGTATGAAAGGTAAAAGCCAGCCACCGTCATCATCGCTAAGGTGTGTTATTAATGAATTGTTGTACAATATTAGTAAAAATGTTAATGTGCCATACAAACAGGTCTAAAACAGATAGATCACATGAACCGTTTAAAAACCGTCCTATTTCGGACGACAAATTTGATTTTCCGGGCTAATGAGTTTGTTTGAATTGGAATATATCTAACATACCGTTCCAAATTATTGTCAATTGGAAGCCAGCGGTGGCCGAAAAAGTTTCAGTGCTACCACATACCACATACCGTGAGAATCTCTTGTACAACACGGCTCGGAAATCCATATGGTCTCTATATTATTCCACAGCGCAAATACAAAGCAAGCTCATACCAATAGCAGCATGCTTAATAAAAAATTTATAAATAGCAACCGTCACAAAACATTGCAACAAATGATTGTAACATTCATGACACATTGCTACGTCCCTAGCAGCACACTTGTTGCCATTAGGTAGAGATAACATAAATATAACTTGCTAAGACATATTCAATTTACTGCAATTAATTATGACCATAGTGTGCTACATGATGTAGTCCTACGTCACCTCTGCAGACAACCTCATTTGGACTGTCCCTTGTAGTATTTTGAAGCAATTGACATCAAATTTGCTCCTTCTTTCTGCCACCATTTCTATCAATGGATAATTTTTCAAAAGAGGTCGGAGAATTGAGCACTGTCAAAGCCTGTCCACGTTAAATTTCGGAAACTTTTCTTTTAGTGTAGATTTTCACTTAAATGAGAGCTGAAACTTTTCACTTTATTTCATGATACAATATATTTACATTCTTGTTACATTCAGTAAAATGGCGTCGAATCAAGTGGAAGTGCGCAAACGCATTTTGTACGAACGGCAGCAAAATCCAAATTTATCGGAACGTGAACTTGCCAAGAAACTAAAACTACCGAAAAGTACCGTGTTTTGTGTTTGCAAATCATTTGACCAGCGCTTGACTGTGGATCGGAAGGTTGGAAGTGGAACAAATCAAAAAATACGCTCCCGACATATGGACAAAAAGGTGGAAGCCATTATTGAAAAAAAAACCCAATGTTTCTGTCCGAAATGTGGCTCGCAAAGTTCGAAAGTCAAAATCATACGTCCAAAAAGTGAAGCAGAGGCAAGGACTGAAGGCGAACAAATTAAAAAATGTGCCCAACAATGATGGCAAGCAAAATTTCACAGCAAAAAGTCGGGCTACGGTGTTTTACGCCAATTTTTAGCAAACATTTTCTTGTATCATAATGGACGACGAAACAAACGTACTCGAAGACCTCAACAGCTTCTGGGTCTAACTTTTTATACCGCAAACCAAGGACACGACATTGCCCATCATTTGACCAGCGCTTGACGGTGGATCGGAAGACACGACAAAGACACGACATTGCTCAGCATTTTTGGACAAAGGAAGTGTCCGATGCGAAGAAGTATTTGATTTGGCAGGCCATATATAGTTGGGGTCGAAAATCTTAAAGTTTCTTCTCTACCGGCACTATCAATAACGATGTGGACTAGATAGAATGTCTGCAAAAGTGGCTGCTACCGTTAAGCAGAAGTCATGACTCTCCTGCTCTGTACTGACCTGATTTGGCCTCTTGTCACTATGCGAAATTCGTCCAAGAGGTCAAATACGTGCCAAGAACAGGCAATCCACCAAACTACCCAGAACCGCGCCCAATAGAGAAGTATTGGGCTCTAGTTAACGGAAACTCTTCCAAACTAAGACGAAAGCAAATCATACCGAGAATCGTCACGGTGTGCGTATCTGAGGATACCGTTCGGAACGTGATGGAGGGTGTGCCACAGAAAGTTCGATAATTTTACAGAAAGAAGAATTAACATCTTAATTAACTGTTTCTAATATAGATATAACTCTATTATCGTGAAACAAACAAACGGTTTTGTTGAGTTCTGTGTAAAATTTTATTGCTGCTATTATTTTGGTGTCCAAAATTTAACCTGGACGGGCTTTATCCTGATGAAATTGTGAGATTTTCCTTATTCACTCAACTTTTGATCCGTTCAGCTATTAGTGAAATCAAAGCCGTAGTGAGGCATGTTGGTCATTTGGCTAAAACATGGACAACTTTCTGAATTGATCTACCGTTCCATAGTTTCAATATGATTCGTTTCGTATCGGGAGGATTCGAATGGATCAGCATTACTTTATGATCAAGTACATACCATTCTTCTAAAAGTCGAATTTTGTCCACTCAAATTTCATGATCATTTGTTTACATGTCATAGCAATTATTGAGATGCTACAAGCCTTAATGATACATACAGTTATATTCCTGAAGATTGTCATGTCCAAAATGACTTTTTCAGGTATGTTATGATAACTTCAAATTTATGAAACTTTATCAACATAAAATTCTTGTCATCACGTAGAGGTCGAAATATTAGTTATAACGTTGTCAACAATTTCAGCCAAATATGATTGATAATTAACACAAGTTACAGAAGGTTGAACAACGCGTTTTTGGTAAGAAAATTTTGTCGGCTTTTTGCTACTGAGTGTACGTGTGGCCCTTCGTAATCGCAGGGTTAAACAGGGTGATTTCAACTTGCATGGTACAAGCTGGGGAAAAATGTACGGCGACAACCTTGCTTCCTTGATATATCCTCTGTGACAACGTTAATATGACAGTTCTTAACAATGGAGAAGCCACTCGATTGGCGGTAGATAAGACCTCACAAATGGCTCGAATTCATTATTGTAAGACCTCAAGTGGAATGTGTTCCAGGATGCCGATGGTAGTGATCACTTGTCCATAAAAATTACGGTTACCACCGGGTTCAATTTGTCGGAATCTATACATGATCTTATTCGTATTATCAATTGGACAAAACTCAGGTCAGATATAGCGTGAAACGTCGATGAATTTTCTTTGGAACTACAAACAACGAGAGCGAGGAATACTCAGACCAATGGATCCTCAAGTTCGTTCCAAAAGTTGGTCCAGATTCTATGCCTGTTCGGGTGATTCCTCGCGAAACTACGAATTCGATAGATGATCAGCCACCCCTTTTCAATGGTTCAATTCTCTCTTGCACTCCATTCGTGAGGCATTACGACTCCAGGGGCTAATTCTGCCCTATGCTCAGATATTCGAGAAATATGCCTATCCTGATAATGCCTAGATCGGAATGGGATGTCAAAATCAACCATCCGGAGTATAGCTTTCTAGATAGGGTAGAAAAAATACTACAGTTCCTGATATCGAACGAGTGATTAAAATGAGCGGTTACGGCACACGACACCCGCAACCAGAAAATTGATTAATTTTTTAAAATCTTTGCATAACATGTTTGCTGCACATTGGTGTTGCACCGCATGAAAATGAAGTGGTCATCAAATAGGTTATTGGATTATATTTGAATCCATTCCCATAGTTTAATGCAAATAGTTGGTAAACCAGTCATTTAAAGAACACATTCACTAGAACAAATATATTTGTTTAAACAGGATGTTGTGATGACTTGAATCACAAATTTCGTAAACGCAAAGGATGCTGCAAATCTACTATTAGTAATCAAGATTTATCCATTAATTAGGTGTTCAATTGAACAGGTTATCCCCAAATTGGACGGATTATCTATTGAGCCCCAGAGAAACCCTTTAAAGAATAACAAAGAAATAAATGATTTCCCTTGAATTTCACCAAACTTCAATAATATCGCATGTTTATCCACATTTTTCATCAACCATCAGCTCACACGAATTGATTGCGTATTCGATTTGCCCATCGCCGGTAACATCGTTCGTGTAAATTTGTTTATTTCTGCTAATGGGATTTACTCTTTATCGCAGCTTAATGCCGCATCCGGCCATTCTTAACTGCCTTCAATGCCGTATCCAGTTTTTCAGATTTTTTTACTTGCTTGATGTTGTTGTTTTCGTAGCCTGGAGGCTTCATGGCTCCTTTCCAATAAATATTCATAATTTGTTGTGCACAGTCCACCACTCCTCCTAGCACGTGACTGTTCTATATTTTTTTAATGTGCACACAATAACAAGTTGATGATCTGATATGTTACAGCTGTCAGTAGAAGATGGAGATGTGTCCCCACCAGGACACCGTTGCCGTGATCGCCGTGTTGCATTGCCGCGGGTTCTCGCCTGTTGTAGAGAGACAGAGAGAGGGTGAGACAGCTAAAGTGTGAGACTTTTAAATGATGAAAATAAAAACGCGGTATGGAAATCAAATACGTTCTTAGAGATCATAGAGAAGATGTTCCTAAAATAACCTTATCACTCGCAATTCAGCCTTCTCGGAATTAAAGGATTGGCAAACAGCTTAGATTTTTTTAATTGTGTTTGAACGTAAGCAAACATTATCACAAACAAAATTGCAATCTCTTATCTCTTCAATCTCTCGATTCAGCTTAGGATAAATATAGCTGCATAAGATTACAAGCATCCTAGACAAGCATCCAAGAAAGGATGTTCCTGGAATTTCACTCTCACTCTTGCGCAAGATTGCCATTAAGTTAACCATAATTGAGGATCAAGCTGGTAAGGGTAGTCATTTTTTGCCTTGTTATATTATAATTATTTTTAATAAATTGTTTTTGACAGCCCATGGTATGAATAGATAAATTTCGTGACAAAAAATTATAAATAGAATCTATCTTCTGGTTTGGGTGGTGACAAGGATGGTCCTTTTATGTCCATAATACAAATTTAGAAGATTTTAGATTTTTCTGCTTCTACAAAATTGTACATATTTTAATCTAATTAATCTTTGCTCAACAAAGTTTACTTCTATTTCATCTACGTATCATTTTACAACAGTTTTTTCCAACTATTCTTAGGGTGGGACTTTAAAAAACAGTTTGCAAATATTTACAAACACGGAATACGTGAACTGAAAGTACAAACTTGTATCTACAAGATCAATGGAAAATGAACTCATTTTAAAATTGGTAGCTTCGCATTTTTTCTGCATAGTTTTCAACCAGAAGCATCAACAATTATCATCATAGAGCGAAACAACGTAAGTTTTTTATGAAAATATTTTTATTTTAATATGAACCCATCCACATTTATTTACTAACATTTATATCACCGATTAACAGTTATAACACATTCAACATTTTGCACTACAAATCATTGTCACAAATACACCTGCGCCATCTGTTGAGCGCAGTGTAATGGGTGATTAAGCTGAACACATGGCCGTAGTGTGCTTTCGTCAAACGTAAGGAAATCGACTATGCGCGCTACCTGTGGCGATGCTATCAACTAAAAAACATTTGAACTCACCGTTTAATGCGTAATAGATGAAAAACCCATCATAAACCCACATGGAGGTAAAACTAAACACTGTATTACACTTGATGAACGCAAGAAGAAGCATGAGGGGTGTGAAAGTAGTTCGCCTCCCCGCGGTGCAACTCCTGGAAACGTTAGGCTCCCCTAACGGCTAAACGGACTACGGAGG
Organism: Aedes japonicus; assembly: GCA_034211315.2. Classification (NCBI taxonomy): domain Eukaryota; kingdom Metazoa; phylum Arthropoda; class Insecta; order Diptera; family Culicidae; genus Aedes; species Aedes japonicus. The sequence continues at coordinate 28,959 of JASCZW010006963.1, read as the reverse complement.
GAGCGTCATTGGGCGCATTGGGGTGGATGTCAGCAAAACCCCAATTATGGAAACGGCCGGAAGCGGAAAACGATGGAACCGTAATCGGGCTACAAACGTGTCGACCCCTTAGTACTGTTGGTGACACCGCGCAGGAAACGGCGGGTTCTTCGGCAATGCCGCTTCCGTCCCACTAAAACCCACTAGGCTTCCCAGTACGTTCCATTTGACTGCCCGGACCTCGCCAGTCGGGCGGGTAGGCTCAGATACCCCATACCTGTTTGCCGCCGATCCGGCTCTTGAACACGGTTCCCCATGAAGGGCCGTGTCAACTTAGCATGGCCTCCCTGTTGCATAGACAACCATGGGATCAAGAAGGCGACCTACTCCACGTGTCAGACAGCGGCTGGAGGGGGACCCGCAACAGAAATGATAAAATAAAATAAAATAATAAAAACGAAAATGAAAACCAAAAAAATAAGGAGCATTCAGAGGCAGAGGAGAAGAAAGATGGTGTGCGAGAAAGCGAACCCGTTCGCTAAAGGCGGCCCAGTGAGATCCTCTAACCAGGAAAATGGTGGATCCGCGTCCGACACCCGGGAAGTGCCACGGCATCAGAAGCAGGTGCCGCCAGACTAGGCGTGGTTAAGGATGGGGCCAGGACTCATCCGGGCCATGGATAGGATGCGGGAAAGCATCCCCGTCGAAGAAGCGTCCGAGCAGTTGACGCGATTGCCAATTTCACGTCATCGCGTTGCAACATCGCTAAGGACCCGAAGATACGCCCTGCTACGCCCAGTGCAGGCTGCCCAGAAGGAGAGAGGAGCTGGAGGCCAAGCTCCCAGCCGAGCAAAGCGCCAAGGAACTGGCGCGGCTAGTTGCTACGGAAAGGGCGCGAGGAGATAGCTCGAAGCAGACGCAGACGGAAGTGTCCGTCCGTCGGAGACCCACCCCATCTAACATGGGAGCAGGAGCCCGCGCCAGGTAGTCTCGGCGAATGAGTACCGCGCTTCTGTAAGAAGCATCGTGTCGGATGCCCCTGTAGGCAAAAGAACCTGGCGCGAACGCGGCGGCGGGGCCAGAGGTCCACCCCTCGCGACCCGATTTAACGGGCCGCAAAGAGAGGCTCCTGGCGCTTGCTCAGCGCCAGCGGCGCGACCAGCTCGAGCCGGTCTTCAAGCGCCGAAGGGGCCTGAGCGGTAGGCCCCGCTACAATAAATCCTGCAGCACGGAAGCTACCAGGAGAACGAGGGAGGACCACGGCAGAGGGCCAGCCGGAAAAAGGTCCAAAATAGAAAGAGATCGGCAAAAAGAAAAGGAAAGCGACAGGTGGCCCGCAAGCGCAATCATGGTGAGGCTCATCAAGACCGACGCGTCTAAGTACCAGGGTCTTGAGTGCTGATGGGGACGCTAATTTGGCGGGCCTGGGAGCCGACGTGCGGAGTATACGCCGCCGTACCCGCACTGGCGAGATGCTCCTGAGCTGAAGAAGTCTACCCAGTCGAAGGGTCCGGCTTATAGAGACCCGGGCAAGAAAGGCCTTAGGTGAGGGTGTGAGGTACGCGCCTCGTTCCAGGTGACGATCCAGTGCAAAAACCGGATGAGATCACCGAGGTAGACGAGATTCCACCGCACTTAAGGAGCAGTGCAAGGTTGAGGTTGCCACCGCAGACATACGATCTCTGCGGGAAGGGTCCACTGGGGACCCAGGTTGCAACCAAGGCGGGCAGCGGCAGTCGTGACGCAGACGTGAAAGGAAAGTGGCGAAGGTGAAGCGCGTGGATGGTCGATATGCCCACTTAGCCTGCCACCAGCGCCGCCGAAGGCATGCTTCAGATGCCTTGCAGCGGGCACATGTCCTGGAAATGCAAAGGCCCGATAGGAGCAACATGTGCAGAAGGCGGGCAGCATGCCACATGCGCGATTGCAAAGTCCCCTCAAAATGCTTGAGGTGTGTGCCGGGAAACCGACGATAAGCACGTCATGGGGGCGGAAGTGCCCGGCCGCCAAGGGAAACCAACGAGCCAACCATGATGTGTGTCACACAACTAAAAATCGAACGACGGTGGAGGCCGCCCAGCAACTGTTGTGTCAGTCAGTTCGCGAGTCGGCACGGATATCGCCATAGTTTCCGACCCATACCGCCGTTCCAGCCGGCAACGGGTAATTAAGTCACGGAGCGCCCAATATGGCGGCATATGGACGACGGGCAAGTACCCGGTTCAGAGGTTGTGTCTTCCACTAAATGAAGGCTTCGCGGTTGTAAAAGTGAATGGAGTGTTCTCCCGCAGCTGCTACGCACCGCCAAGATGGTCGACGGAACTGGGAGCTTCAAACATGTCGCACCGCGACAAGTGAGCTAACTGGCTCATACCCGTCGGTAATAGCAGGGAATTCTCAACGCCTGGGCACCGAGTGGGGAGCCGCCTCAACAACCCAGGCCAGTATTCTTCGAGGCCTTGCCAGGCTCAACGTGGACTCAGTCATCGCGGGTACCAAGAGTACATACCATGGGAAAAATTGGAGCGAATCGATAATCGACGCTACCTTCAGCACGTCCTGGCTGTCAATGATTGGAGGGTGACGATGGTTACACCCAGCGTACCCCACTGGCGGTTCGTTATTGTATCGTCCATTGCCGCTGGCGCGCAGCGTGCGGTATGAGTAGCATCCACACCGATTCTGCCTGGCAGAGAGGTAGTGACGTCCTACTTTGATGTAGAGACTTTAGCAGGCGCTGAGAGGTAACGGATTTTACGTGCCAGAAACCCAGGAACCTTGCGGCGAACGACTTGTATTGCACTACACGAGCGTGCGATGCACCATGCCGAGGGGAAGTCAAACCGAGGAATGGAAGATCGCCGGTGTATTGCGGTATCGATTGCCGACCTCCGAAGAATCGGCTCCACGCTGACGATACGGAAGAGCGCGGTCAGACGCCGATAGAATCGAGCGCAGAGAGGTGCTTGTCGCCGGAAGGCCTAAAGAGGGAGATAAAGGCCAGCAAGCGGCGCCTGCTTCGAGGGCCTGTGTCAGAGGGCCAATGCGAACCCGTGGGGTGACGCCTATCGGGTAGTAATGGCCAAAAACCAGGGGATCGGAGTTGACGAGGTAGTTTATTAGAAGTAGAGGTGATCGTTGGGGACTCTTCCGAGCCACGACCTGAACCGCCGCCCCCGCCGCCGTACTGGTCCTGGCGACCAGCGGTTCCAGTATCCCAGACCCGCTAACGCTGGCGCCATAGCGACGGAAGGGTGACGGCTCCGCTGAACACCGCGCGACCACGTGGGCATTGATAACGGCGCAACGGGGGCCGGCGACCAGCGACGGTGATTGAATGGATGAACTGGCTGCGATAGCAAAAGTCGCTAAAGGTGAACGCGCCTTTGACCTGATGGTATCTCGAACCTGGCCATCAAGTACGCTATCTTGCTGGGATCCCGGAACGTTCAGGGTGGTGATGCAAAAGTGTTCACGAGGGCGTCTCTCCCGGACGCCTGAAAATTCAGAACCTTGTATTGCTACCAAAGAGAAGCCACCAGAGATCCACCGGCATATAGACCTATATGTCTGTTGGATACAGCGGGTAAGGTGCTCGAGAGGGTGATCCTCAACAGACTGGTAACGTACACGGAGGGTACAGGTGGTCTGTCGGACAACCCAGTTTGGCTTCCGCAAAGGGTCGACGTGATGCCAACCCTGTCCAAGACGGCTTGCCGAGGTGGCAATCCAGCGCAAGAGGCGAGGAGCGCTACTGTGCAGTGGCTCACCCTTGACGTGAGAAACGCCTTCAACAGCGCCAGTTGGGTGGCTATTGCCGAACTGGCCCAGCGCCTACAGGTTCCTGGTACTCTGTACAAGGCATTCTGGGAACTACTTCCAGAATCGCGCACTGGTGTACAACACGGAGGAGGGAGTCAGAACGTGTACATATCACCCAGGCGTCCCACATGCTTCTGATCCTAGGTCCGGTGCTGGAATACGATGTACGACGAAGTGTTACGGTTCTCGAGTTCCCGAGCGGGGTGAAGATAAGCTGTCTGCGGACCAGACATCACCTCTGAAATATGTGGTGAACCCATCGGAGATGGAGCTGACGGCCTACACCCATCGGCATTGTGAGAGATGCTGATGCGTCTGTAAAAGCTGGAGCTAGCTCACCATAAGACAGGAAAGAGTTGTCACCAACAACCGAAAATCGGAGCAACTAGCGCACGATTAGTGCAGGCAACTCGCACTATTGAATCGAAGAGGTCTTGAGGTATCTTGGGATCATGATCGACGATAAGCTGTCCTTTACCAGCCACGTCGATTACGCTTTGCAAGAAAGCCTCTGTGGCTATCTCGGCATTATCCCGCATGATGTCGAATAGCTCGGCGGTGCAAGGGAGTAAGCAAACTCCTCGGCCAGTGTCGCCCTGTCCATACTTAGGTACGGCGGGCCGGCATGGATCACCGCCTTGAACATGAAGTGCTACCTAGGTAAGCTAGAGAGTACACACAGGCTAATGTGCCTAAGAGTGGTTAGTGCATACCGAACGGTATCATGCGACGCGGTCTGTGTCCCAGCGGGATGATGCCGATAGGCATCGTCATAAAAGAGAGTGCAGAGTGCTTCGAGCAACGTGGAACAAGAGGTATCCGAAAGACCACTAGAGCCGCATCAATGGTTAAGTGGCAGAGGGAATGGAATAACCTCCACTAAGGGTCGGTGGACCATCAGATCTATCCGAATTATCCGGGTGGATCGATAGGCGACACGGGGAGGTTAACTCCACTTAACGCAGATTCTGCTCAGGCCATGGGTGCTTTAGACAATATCTGCACAAATATGGGCATGCACAGTCCTCCGCAGTCGTACCGAGTGCGCGGAGCAGAGGAAACCGCGGAACATGTACTCTTACATGTCCTCGCTTCTGACGGCGCGAGATCCGGCATGATGGCCGTAAGGCGGTCACGACACGACTCCGGATAATTTGGTCCTGAGGATGCCAGCACTGTGGACATCTGGGACGCGGTATGCGTAGCAGCATCCCAGATTGTCCTCGATCTCAATCGAAATGGCGAAACGACCAAAGGCAGGTCGAAAGGGCGACCTAACTACCGAAGACCCAAGTAGTTAGACATAGTGGGTGCTTAATTAGCACAGAAAGCCCCCCTCCCCGAAGTAATACCGAAAGGTGGTTCCGGGGAGGGAGAAAGGCTTAAGGCACGGGTGGGCTTTAGTCGGGTCGAGTTGTGCGCCTCATCCCCGCACCCTGAGTTCTTCAGGGTGTCTGGTTGCCAGATTTTCCATCCATCCAGACAAAAAAAAAAAAAAGAAGAAGCATGAGAATGTTTCATAGTTGGTAGTATCGCCGCTGGTAGCACGCATAGTCCATTTTCGTATATTTGAAGCAAGCACACAATTACCATCTGTTCAGCTTTATCACCCATTACAGTATGCTCAACAGATGGCGCAGGTATGTTAGTGATGATAATTTGTATTGAAAAATGTTCAATATTTTATGTCGTTTGACTGTGATAAAAATGTTAGTAAATAAATGGAGACGAGTTCATATTAAAATATAAACATTTTGATAAAAACTCACATTGTTTCGCTCTCTGATTTAAAATTGTGCAAAAAAATGCGAAACTACCTATTTCTTAGTTCGTGCTTCAACCTACCCCGCTATGGGATGTTAGGCAAAAATGGACGTCTTTGGTTCAAGTAACCTTGTAGAAATGCCCTTTTCGCTCAATTTCCTAAACATCTGTTCTATTTCCAAGCCTGCCGCACACTGACGGAACTATCAAAAAACTTTCTCTTCATATCTTTCTGTCTAGCCAAAAACATTAATGTTCACTCTTGGTGCCTCATGGAGATGAGCGAACATCTCCTTCTACATAATATATATCTTATCTTTTAAACATATCTTCCAAAGACATCATTTGTCTGAAAATAATAGATTTTTGCCGCGAAATTTGTCCATTAGTGCGATGAAGCAAAAAACAAACAATGCTCATTGATACTTATATCTTGAAACTAAAAAAACCATGAACTGCCGCTCAACCCATTGAGTCATCGAACCAGGTCAAACAAATGGTTATTGTACTGTCATAGAACTGCCGTAGACTAATCAATGTCTTAATATGTCTTAAAGACCGTACTCGAAAAAAAAAGAGACACAATTATTAGCTTGTAACTTTTAAGCGGGTGGGTAAACATTTATTAAACATTAACTAGCAAAGAGTGTAATGTTTTCGTTAGGAAAATTTCATCATAATCTTTCAAGCGGTTACCGAGATGGTGTCGGAACATGGGCAGATCTACCAAAAAATATGTGTGCCGACGTGGAAAATCCAACAGATGGATCGGAAAATATCTGGAATTCCATAATCGACGGTGTTCTGGATAATTCAAGGAAACCAGACGACCCAGTGGCGAACACGTAGTGGCAGAAAACCTGATCCGCATACCTAATACCAGATACCTGATTCGGTGAAGGCAAGGAAGGCGTTGAATCTGTTCAAGTGTCGACCGAACCTTGCGATAAGCGGCAATGTGGCGAAGAAAGTGGAGGTTTCCATCTTACCCGTCAAAATAAAACCGGAAAACTGCCAGCCTCCACGTCCAAAAGGTCAATAAGGTTAAATTTGCGCTTATTGGAAGGACTAACAAAGCACCGTAAAGGGCGATACGGTCAAAATTTGGTCAATATCAACTTGACGTATTTCTTTCAATTTTGCATTTAAAAAACCTGAACACCCCTCATTTTGAAGGTGTGTGTGTGTAGAATGTTGCTCCTATTTTGATTTTGGAATTCACTCTTCAGTTATCAAAATGCCGTCCAAGCAAGAAGAGCAGCGTATCAAAATTTTGCTCGCGCATCGCGAAAATCCGAGCTACTCGCACGCAAAGTTGGCAAAATTGCTCAAAGTTGCCAAATCAACCGTTACAAATGTAATTAAAGTGTTTGGGGAACGTTTGTCGACAGCCAGGAAGTCTGGATCGGGGGGAAATCGAAAACCGGAAGCCGCTGAGACGACAAAGAGAGTTTCCGGTAGTTTCAAGCGAACCTCAACCTATCTCTCCGAGATGCCGCAAATAAGCTGGGTGTATCGTCTACAACCGTGCATCGAGCCAAAAACGAGCCGGACTATCGACTTACAAGAAGGTAGTGACTCCAAATCGTGATGATAAACAAAATACGACGGCCAAAGCGCGATCCTGAGGCTGTACACGACGATGCTGACGAAGTTTGACTGCGTGGTAATGGACGACGAAACCTACGTCAAAGCCGACTACAAGCAGCTTCCGGGACAGGAGTTTTATACGGCAAAAGGAAGGGGGAAAGGTAGCAGATATTTTCAAGCACACGAAGCTGTCAAAGTTCGCAAAGAAATATCTGGTTTGGCAAGCCATCTGTACCTGTGGCTTGAAAAGCAGCATTTTCATAGCTTCCGGGACTGTCAACCAAGAAATTTACGTGAAAGAGTGTTTGAATAAACGTCTGCTGCCTTTCCTGAAGAAACACGGTTGTTCCGTACTGTTTTGGCCGGATTTGGCATCTTGCCATTACGGTAAAAAGGCCATGGAGTGGTACGCCGCCAACAACGTGCAGGTGGTTCCCAAGGACAAGAACCCTCCCAACACGCCAGAGCTCCGCCCAATTGAGAAATACTGGGCTATTGTCAAGCGGAAGCGGAAGGAAGACCAAAAAAACTGCTAAGGACGAGCAGCAGTTCAAGGCAAACTGGCTTTCTGCGGCGAAGAAGGTGGACAAGGTGGCTGTACAAAATCTGATGGCAGGGGTCAAGCGTAAGGCCCGGCAATTCGGATTTGAAAAAGCGGAAGCCTAACTGAATATTTTTCCTGAATTTTATACTAATTGAACTTGAAAAAGAAATTTAATTTGATTTTTTAAATAAACGATTTCACCGATTTACACGCGTTTTCCCTTGACCAAATTTTGACCGTATCACCCATTAGTCAATACCCGCACCAGGAAGCTGTACCGAGAGTGGCTGATGAAACCAAGGTGCGTTGTGATGAACGACGAGACTTACAGGCAGTGACAAAGCATTTGCCGAGCAAGAGTTTTATGTTGCCACATCATTGATTGTCCGTTTTTGAAAAGGTATAGGATGGAACGGTCAATACTTGGTCGACTCAAATATGACACCATTTCGTTTCTGCCATTTTCTTTTCAAAAATCCAAATTATTCACACGCCGACTTGGCAAAATAACAAAAATATTGTTGGACTGTCTAAATATAAGATTACAGTGACACCAAATCTAGATAATAAGCAAAACACCAGCCAAAGGAAGAGCGAGTAAGTTGTACATGACTTTGTTGACCAAGTTTTATTGCGTCGTAATGGACGATGAAACAAACGTCAACGTTGATTTCAAGCAGCTCCCAGGTCAAGAGTTTGATGTCATATCATATCATGGGTGTCGATAAAATGGTTTGGCAGGCAATTTTTAAGATATTTATGTGAAGGAATACTTGCAAAAACGCTTAATGCCTTTTTTGAAGTTGTTCCGTGCTGTTTTAGCCTGACCTCGCTTATTGACACTACGGAAAAAATGGCTCAGAAATGATATACTGGCATAATTGTGCAAATTGTACCCTCCAAACTCACTGGAACTACGCCCACTTGAAAAATATTGGGCAACCGTAAAGAGAAATCCCAAGAGAACTAAAAAAACAGTTGGAAGTGAAAAACAGTACAAGACAAATAGCCTTTCAACATCAAATAAGGTGGATATAACAGCGGTACAAAACTTGATGGAACGTGTGAAACGTAAAACAAAACAGTTTGCATTTGTAAAATCGGAATGCTAATCAAATAAATTTCCTGTGTTAGACGATGAACTTCAAAAAGAAATCAAGACTGATCCTTTATATTATAAACAAACCAGTGTGCACTTAATCATGTTTAGCAAATTTTTGACGGTTCCACCCTTCATAATCTTTTTTGCAGTAGCATCGCATTTTGGCGGTCAAAAGCTTACTTTTCACCCCACTTAGTAGAGTCGACCTACTGTCGATGCCAGGCTACGAAGATGTCGCATGTCTGTTAGTTGGTCGATGAAAGTATCTGAGTATAGCTTTAATATCCGAGTTCTCTCGAACATTTGCTTAGTTAGCCTGTGCGATTGGGAGACTTCAATTCTCACGGAACAGGGTGCGGACAACAGTACGACGACAACTGCTCAAATCTCATTCATGACCTCTGCGACGACTTCAACTTGACGATTCTCAACACTGGAGAAGTTCAGATTTCCCGATCTGTTTGGGTTCACTATCACTGAACTATACATGGAACATAGTGCTGGATCTCCATGGTAGTGATCATCACTAGTTGATCTGCAAGGACCGTTGCAGGATACTCTGGACAATTTGTTTACTCGGGCCATAAAGTTGGGTATCGCATTCCTTCCGAGAAAACCGAGATGGTTATTTTTTAAAGAAGCATCATCCAGAAAAGTTTCCTCTTCTTATGATGGGTTCAACGATTACACACAGCATGTCGTATAAATATCTCGGAATGTGGTTTGATTCTAAATTCACCTGGGGGAAACACATAGTGTGTTTGACACAGAAATGCCAACAACGAATCAACTTCTTGCGAACAATGACCAGTACAAGGTGAAGAGCTTTTCCTGAAAATCTAAGCAAGCTGTAGCAAACAACTACTCCGTCGTATTTGGAATACGGTAGTTTACTCAAAACACATCTGTTGAACATTGAAAGAATTCAGTATCATTGTCTTCGTGTCGCACTGGGTTGCCAGAAATCAACTCATACCATCGTTCTCAAACATGAGAACGATTTTAACTCTCTTATACCAAACAACAAACGATCACAAAGAAAAAAGAGATTATGTGAATCAATGCTCTCTGTCTCTTGTTCAGTTGTGTTCAAAATGCCGTCTATGCAAGAAGCATCACCCGAGCGGATTTTTTTTCTCTTTAACCCGAGCGGATTGTACAGTTCTATCAAACGAACATAATCACGGTTAAAAGTTCACTGTGAACCATTTTTAAACCGAGAATTTTCCAGTTTCAACCATCAGTCGTATCCTGGCATCCTCAGGAACGGCTCGTAGGAGTGGTAGTGGAATACCGGCTTGAATAATGGACAAGAAAGGACTTAGGTAGCTCCATAGTACTATGACCAACAAGAATTCGATTAGTCAATCTGATGCAGCAAAAAAGTTCAAGACTATGCAACCTTACATCTGCAAGACGTTGAAGAAGATAGGAATAGTCTGCCACAAGAAATCAAGAGCATCAGAATACACAGAGCAACAGATATCAACCGTAATATCCGAATGTCGCTGCATGACCCGAAACAACGCCGAAAAATGTTTAGTTTTGGATAATTTGATTTTTAAGATGATTTGGAGATCGAAAGATGATACAAACGATATTATTCTGATAACATTTCTACTGCATTTCCGAACGTAAACATAAGTTTGAACAGAAGGTGATGCTTTTTATTGCCATATCTGAGAGAGGAATGTCCAAACCATGGTTAAAGCCCAATGGATCGGCTATTAATCAAGAAGTGTATCAAGATCAATGTTTGAAGAAAATATTGATTCGATTTCTTCAAACATATCATGTAGATGAAAATTCATTGAAAAGCAACGATGGACTCTCCAGTCCATGCGAATCTCGGAAAAGGTTACGGCAAGGTGTTGGATTGTCGTGTTTGTAGTTTAACATTGCATTCGAGGGTGTTATTCAAAGAGCTGGGATAGACACGAGTGGCACGATCTTCAAGAAAACTGTCCAACTATTTGGCCAACTTTGAGACGATGGCGGAAACGTGCATCGAACATAAGGCTTAAGCTGGTAGGATAAGGTTAATGATTAATGCATTGAGAACAAAATACATGAAGGGAAGAGGCACACGAGATGACACTGTTAGCTTCCCACCACGAGTTCAGATTGACGGTGATGAAATCGAGGTAGTAAACGTATTCGTGTATCTGGGCTCATTGGTGATCGCCGATAACGACACCAACAGGGATTTAGAAAGGCGCATTATGGCTGGCAATCGTGTCTACTTTGAACTCCGAAGGACGCTGAGATCGAACAAAGTTCATCGAACTACAAAGTTGACCATCTACAAAACAATAATTAGGTCGGTAGTTCTCTACGGCCACGAAACATGGATATTGCTTGTGAAGGATCAACGCGCCCTTGGTGTCCTTTGAATGGAAGGCAATGCGTACGATCTACGGTGGAGTGCAGATGAAAGACGGAACGTGGAGGAGGCGAATGAAATTAATCACTTTCGATTGGGCTATCCCAAGTTGTTTAAAAAAATTAAAATTATTCAGAGTAAACAAGTAGAGGTAAACAACTACAAACTCTGTAGTATAATAGCAAAAATACTATATTAACATTATAAATCACTTCTATTGCTCACATGTACATGTTAGGCAATCCGTGTAGCGCTGCCAACATAACCATCAGGTGATAAAAAAAAGGCAATCAAACTTTATTTTACCTTTCAATTTGGTTAATAACTGAGCAGTTATTAACATGTTATAAGACTGACAGACTGAGCAGTTATAACATGTTATAAGGCTATTTTGATGACAAATTTATTGTTGAAATTATTTGACAACCATTACATCATGCTATAACCCTGTAGTCTGAACAAGGCATTATTGGGGATAAGGATGACTAGGGTAAAATAATGTTTTTCAACCGACTATAATCATGGTCAAAATTATCATCCAAAAAAGTTTATTCAACATTTACTATAATGTTTGAATAGTCCCTGTAACCATGACCATAGTCAATAATGTAATGATGAAAAATTGTCTCCGACCATTTTTATGGTAATTGTTACCATTATATGCAATGTATATTTTGTCCATGATGTCCATGATTGTCGGTAATCACTAATAACAAATTTAAAAAAATAGTAGAAAAGAGTACATATCTATATAAGTTATCTTACCGTTCAATATGTGCACATAAGTCGATGCTGCTACAGCATTGTTCGACACGCACGAGTAGTTTCCGGAGTTGATCGTATTGGAGTGCGTAATCACTAGTTCCGAGAAACGGTTATCTGTAGGGGCAAAGTGAAAGAAAAAAAACATAATTTCATAAACAAAATGGACCACTTTTTACAGCTGACTTATGAAAGCTTACCGGCCTCGGTGGACACATTCACACCCAGATGGACATCGTAATTGATCATACGGTTGTTGTGGTACCAGAAGATAAACAGTGGTGGATCGTTGCTTTGGACAACCCTGCATGTGAGTCGCAGTGTCGATCCTGGTTTGAGATACTTATCCGATGGTCCGAAAATCTCTGCCTTGGCCTCTGTTGAGTAATGATGAAAGATAAATTGAGGAACTAATTGAAAAAAAAAGTCAGTCAGGCGTTACTCACCAACGACATCTAGCTGAACAAATATTGACGTTGGAGGATGAGTTGACACCTGACACTCATACGGACCAGCATCCCTTAGTTGTACGTATTTGATCTGAAGGGGCCATTCCTGGAATGAAAAAAATAAAATGAAAAGTTTCAATGACTGTTCAATATAGGGAGATTTACCCTATTATAGGCAATCTTAGAAGAGTCTTCCCTGTTATCAGTATTTTCGCTGTTTTTGCCAGTTTAAATTAATTGACCCCGTGACCCTCTATCTTCTACAATCAATAGAATCATTATTAACTGCTTAAAAGTGTATACACCCTAAATAAAATTCACATAATCAGTGGAAAATATCCACTAGAAATTCACTTAACATTCATGTGACCGGGAAGTGTAAAATGCGCTGCAAAATCAAGTGAATCTTATCTGTCCAGTGAAATGTGAATGATTAGTCATTTAGAATTTCTATTTCTATGTGATATTCATGAAAAAGTCACTTATTTTATTATTGGAAAATATCTACTTTTGTTTCCAGTAGTAGCTAAGTGAAATATTTTTTCAGTGTAGATAAAGCGCCAACTTGTAACTGTCCAGCCCCTTTTCATTCAGCTATCGTTCCATATGAACTGCCAATGAAAAAAATCAGTGGGGTTGTGTACAAGACACGACCGGTTGACGTAGACTACGTTAAACCAAGCGATGCATTATATTGTCAAGAGAAATTCTGTGTGATTATTTATTAGTGCTAGTAAAGGGTTCCAATTATTCAGTGCCGAGTCGTTTACGCTTACCGATAGAAGCAGTTTAAGTCACAATATGACGGGTGCGGCTCTTATGGGACATTAGACCAGCGTTTTGAAGCTCAGTTTGTAAGAAAATTCTTTGTACGCTCTTGAGATATTATTTGGTGGCCCTGAAAAGGACCGTTTGGTTTTATGAAGTCAGTATGTGGAAAATTTCTGTACACACTTTATAACTCTTTGGTGGCCCTGAAATACAAACATATATTCTAACTGATACCTTGTCTCCATTTTAACAGTCACCACATAATTGACTCAGTCGATTATGTAGCGCACGATTACAATTTTAACTATAACTCATACAATAATTTAGCTAGAAACGATATTCAACTAGTTATACCTTTGCCAAGACAGGCTTAACAGGCGTTTGCTGTACTGGACCATGAAAAGTCACCAATTTACATTATTAAGTCGAAAACTTTCGATGGATATCATTAAGGATTCTTGTTCGAACGAATTTCAGTAAAGTTTGTGTATTTCATTGCTCCGGGCATTTATTTATATTATCGCATTGGGCATTCAGCTATATTCGGTATACTATACATGAAATATAAAGCTACTTTATATTTCGTATAGTATACCAAATACTAAATGACTTTCTCATGTGATCAATCGGCCATTCCATTTCAAAACATTAAAATTCCCACTATATTCATTTAGCTATATAGGTGTTGGAATGAATAAACCATTCGAAAAATACACAACCGCTCACTCTTATTTTTCCATTGAAAACTTTTATATTCTACATTTTACTATGTGATGAATACATTAGGCCATAGTTGGGAATATAAGGCGAAATGCGTACCTAAAATATGGTCAATGGTTTTCTTGTGAAATTATTATTCATGTTTCTATGTGAATATCAGGTAAATTAGTGAATTCAATATGGCTAAAACGTTAAGGAAATCGAAATATATATGAACATATTCGATCTCGCAGAAGAAAGAGAGTGAGTTTATAAAATATCATTATTCTTTGTAATGGGTATGGGAGAAAAGGTTGGTTAATATATGATAAATTCTTATAGGTATAAAATAAACACCTGAGAAAATAATCACGCATTAAAATATGTTCAGCGCATTATTTGTATCGATATCATTTGTAGGTTCGTATGATGTAAAAGCACGCGGCGCATGTCATCACCAGAATACAATTAATACTATGTTGAAATTTATTAAAACAGGGACCGATAACATAGAGAGATATTCAATTGCTATGATGACATGCACTTTGTCAAATTGATTTAAATTTAATAAATATCAATTTCCTACCTCGAGTTGAAGGACCTTCTCCAGCGTCCCAATTAGTTGGTGGCAACGAACAAATCGGCACTAGATTAAATGCTGCACAAACCCAACGAAATATTAATTTAATTCTCATAAAACAACTCTCTGAACTGGATTGGTTGTCATCAAAAGGACAGATTATTTGTGGATTGCTCCAACCAGTTGGGTAAAATTTTCCCGACGGCTCGCTCTCCATGGATGCGTTTTTGCAGTTGATATTAGACGCACAAACCAAACGAAATAAATGTTTAATTCCTGTATAAACAACTCTTTCAATTCAAATTAGTTGTCCTCAAAAGGACAGATAATCAATTTATGGATTGCGCTAACCAGCTGGGTAAAATTTTTACCGACGGCTCGCCCTCCATCGAGCACCGAACTGAATTTAAGATTAGTTCTATAATAAACAACTCTTTTATTTTAATTTATTGTCCTCAAAAGGACAGATTATTTTCACCTACTGCTGCTCGCCCCAAAGACGCTTTCCTCCAAACAGCAGCGTTTTCGAAGTCGCGGCGAAACAATCGTCACGATGAGGTAAGGTGGCGGCTTGCACAAACCGACGTGATTGTGCGCCCCCATAATCCGCCATTTTACCTCATCGCGACGAATCGCTGTTCGAAGCCTTGGACGTATTGCACCACGCTCCACGACCAGCGACCAGCTCCGCACAGCTTCAATGCTGCCAAACGACTGAGGCAAAATTTTCCTATGTGTGCGCTTATGCCGTTCTCAGCTGCCTGCGAGACGTACATGGAGAGACGAATGACATGATTGGTTAAAGTCTCTCTCTAACACAAAGAAGAAGAAGATGATGCAAGACGTTCCTTGCTTCGATTTGAAATCTGTGATAGGAAATTTGGTAAATTTACTCTGCAAAATGACATTATAAGACGTCACCTTGTATTTGCGTTATTTTCAATAGTTTACTATTGTTTGAGAATAATGTTTGTCAATTGAATTGGAGCGCGGTAAAATTTCCGACCGATTGAAGAAGAAATAATGTAAATCTATCGTGCCTTATTTGAGTTATTCGCGTACAAAACGTACGGTTTTTCGTGACGGTCGCAATATTTTAGATATTCATTTGACACCCTACCCTTGCCGTAAGACGTAGTCTACGTCAAAAATGCTCTGGGATAGGCCACATAAACTGAAGCATTTTCAAGCACATGTGGTTCATTTAAAGAAAAACATCGCTTAAGAGCCGTTTTCTCTCTTTCAAAGGTTATCAAATCAAAGCTAAATTACCAAGTAATCAAATTAATATGTTCAGCAATGTCAGTGTTGCAAAAATAATTTTCACAAAACGTTCACTCTTTGTTCAGTGCAAAGATATATCGCCGAGGATCGTCGCACTGAAAGTTCACGATCACTGATTTGTTTTGATGGATGAATTTAGAGTAAGGAATTTGTTTTCACAGTTCAGTGCTCGAATTAACACATGCGGAGATGTGCACACCTGTATCAATTGATACCTTGGTGTTTCATAAACAAATATAAAATGTCTTGTTAGTATCGGTTCACGTTTCGTGTTGCTATGAAGTCAAATCCATTGCGAAATGCAGTGATTGAGCAAGGTTATCATCCGGCTTGTATACAGAGACAATTCCACTTCTAGGCAGGTATAAATTTGCCTTTTTAATCGACCGGTGTAGGGCTAAATGTTGCCCATCTACGATGAACAATAATTCAACAAGTATTCGTATTGTGTTACAATACACGTCGAGCGGAGTAAAAACAATATTCTACTGTGATTCCAGTTTCGTCAGGTAAAAGAGAGAGAGAGAGAGAGAGAGAGAGAGAGAGGGAGAGAGAGAGAGAGAGAGAGAGAGAGAGGGAGAGAGAGAGAGAGAGAGAGAGAGAGAGAGAGAGAGAGAGAGAGAGAGAGGAGAGAGAGAGGGGGGAGAGAGAGAGAGAGAGAGGGGGGAGAGAGAGAGAGAGAGAGAGAGAGAGAGAGAGAGAGAGAGAGAGAGAGAGAGAGAGAGAGAGAGAGAGAGAGAGGAGAGAGAGAGAGAGAGAGAGAGAGAGAGAGAGAGAGAGAGAGAGAGAGAGAGAGAGAGAGAGAGAGAGAGAGAGAGAGAGAGAGAGAGAGAGAGAGAGAGAGAGAGAGAGAGAGAGAGAGAGAGAGAGAGAGAGAGAGAGAGAGAGAGAGAGAGAGAGAGAGAGAGAGAGAGAGAGAGAGAGAGAGAGAGAGAGAGAGAGAGAGAGAGCATGAATATTATTGGAGCATCATCTTCATTCATCAGTTGATGGTCGGAAGTGACGACGTGCATTGATTCCCAGGCGTTCAATTTTGGGTTTCCTAACATCAGGCTTTTACTAGCTTGGTTTGTTTTTTAAGAAAACCTGTTATACCAATAAGTATATTGTCCTGTCTCGCGTCGCGTCTTTTGAATGCAAGGCAAAATAAAACAGATATCATCAAAACACATACATACTTTGATTAAGCGGTCTTTTCAATAGGGCTTTAGTGAAATTATCGGCTTCTCTACATCACACTACCAGATCAGCAAACAGGTCTTCTTACTATAGGAAAACGGATACGAGGGATTCATGTTCTTGATTGATCATTGCACTTAAGGACATACGGGATCAAGTCCCTATCGTTTAGATGTTTTTGAGCACAAATCTCAAATACTATTAGGCCTTCAGGCCTGAAATTTCCGAGAATTGTTTGCTCCACTTGAGCATACATACAATTTCAGCGTTGTTTGTTTTGTTTTGTTTGTGATTTTTCGTCGCAATAATCGTGAAGTAATAATTAAACTTAAATCATAAAAAGTATGCATTTAATCAATATATTTTATGCATTGCAATACATTTTAGATGATATTATTTTTTGCGTGCATCTGTGGATTTTAAGCATTGCACGCCTTGCGCAAATTCATTAGCAATTTAGTTTTTGATCCAGTTCCAAACTGGATCGGTTTTCAAAATTGGGTCGGCTTGTTGTGTGTTAAACGTCACTGTGTATGGTTTCATTTGTAACTCGTATCGTATTGAGGTTTGCACTGACAATGAGTTCGGGTATCACAGGTTGGAACTAGTTCCACCTAGGTTCAAAAACGAATTCTATTTATTTTTCTTTTCTTTTCTTTTTCTTCTGTCTATTTTCTTTTGTCTCCTGAAAAAGCGTGCATTTTACATTCAATCCACCACTCTGCCTCTCTTCGCATTCGTTGTTTGAAGCTCGCACTGGGTGCTCAGAGCGCAGCAGCATCTTGAGAACAAACTTTTTTTTATCATCCGAAGTTCATTAAAATTTGTCCAGGTAGTCCACAATTTAGGGTTAAGCGGAAATTTTTTGAATTTTATTTAATTATGAATCTATGAATTTATACAATTTATTTAATTTTTGAATTTGAAATATGCATTGCAATGCATACATATGATTTATGCATTAAAATACATATATTCACAAAAATATGCATTACAATGCATATATTCAAAGGATGCTTTGGAATGCAAATATTTGATTAATGCGTTTCAATGTATAAACCTGGTTTATTCAATCCAATGACTGGATAGATCAAATGTTGTTTTAACATTTATTTAGAATTTATGCTTCTTGGTATATTGGTTTTTCTACTATTTGTATTATGGCAATGACGCTTAATAGGCAATTTACAAGATTTAGTTGTCCCTAAAAAAAATTCAAATTTGAGAAATAATAATCCAGTTTTTTTCTTTTTCGTAGTGATTTACTTCTGGGAAAAGTAAAAAATACTTGTTGATGACATGTGACTTATTAATTACTAATTACGTTACAAGTGAGTCTTAAGCCTAAATCGAATTCTCAACTATACAAGATGAACGGATTCATAGTTATGATAGTTACAGGAATAAATGATTTTATCAGATCGACAAGGGGAAGAATAGAAACTATAATTATAAGTAAATATTGCGGCAACGTTAAGAAAATTTTAACCTAACACAAGTAAATATACTCTAGCTGTGATCTGCTACAATAAAGGCCGAATCAAAGAATTTTCGAGTTTGTCCGTGATAAGTCCGAACAGCTAGGATTGTAGAATGGCATCCTTGGTGGCCGTACTCAGGCGGTGCTGGATGTTGTCCTTATTCATATTGTTTTACTCGCTCCCACGCTGCCCAAGAATGCGTCGCATTGAACTCTCCTTCCAAGGGAAAAGCCAGCTTCCTATCAGCTCGTTTGAAATACAACAGTTTTCGCTAATATGTAAGTTTCATAGTCATCCAATTGTTCCACCTCGATGTCCTTGCAGGTAATTTCCGTCTTCAGTTCACGAAACTAATTTTTAGTAGTTTGTTCCTCACCGTTTTCAAAGAAGTTCAGATACTGTTTAAAAGTCGAGTTGAGCTGCTTCAAAGTGTGCACGGCTTTGTGACCAATGCTTGATCCAGTAGTCAGAACTGGATCGTTTAGCAAAGCGCATTATAATCTGTTTAATCAACTCGTTATACAGGGTGCGGCAGAAAATAATGCGAAAATGTTCAAGCTTGAGTATTGGGTTCATGCGTGTCACTAGCTAGTGACTAATTTCTATCGAAAGTGTACTTGTTTATGTTTACTTTCAAGTGCTGCATCCACACATTCTATTTGTTTTATTGCAAATTCGTCAAAATGTTCGCGAAAGAAGTGGTCACCAGGTTGTTGCTCGCCCAGAAGAAGCCGAAAAAGATTGCCAAGGTGGTAGGGTGCCATTTGACAACAGTTTACCGCATAAAAAAGTCCTTACAGGATGGTCCTAAGCAGCGGAAGCCGGGAAGCGGACGTCCGCGCTTTGCACACACGCCGAACGTGATCAAATCGGTCCGTGCAAAAATTGCTCGCAACCCGGTGCGTTCCATGAGAAAACTTGCAATGGAACATACTTTAATTGTTATGTTATATATTCTCCGTGCGTGAAGTAACGAGTATGATGTAGAAGGAGATGTTCACTCATCACCATGAGGCACCAAGACTGCACATTAATGGTTTTTTCTAGAATGATAGATATGAAGAGAAAGTATTGAAAGCTCCGTCAGTGCACGGCAGGTAGGCAATCAAACAGATGTTTTTTTTTTTGAAAATTGAGCGAAAGGGCATGTATCCAATGGTACTCGAACCATGGACGTCAATCTTTGCCTAACATCCCACTGCGGGGTAGGTTGTAGCAACGGAACAAGTCCGCCACTTCAACACACTTCCGTATAGTGTTAAGGATCACAAGCGGGTAGTTCAAGCTTTCAAAAACAATAAAAGATTTGGTGAACAATTTGCTCGTGTGGAAAGCGGAGCACCCTGTTCGTGACAACTGGAACAGTCAATGGGCAGGTGTACCTAAAGGAATGCCTCCAAAAGCTTCACTTCCTCTCTGAGGTCACACGATGGTCCTACGATTTTCTGGCCGGATTTAGCCTCGTGCAGTTACTCGAAAAAGGTTTTGGAGTGGTACAAGGTTAAGAAGATCAATTTCGTGCCGAAGCAACTCAACCCTCCGAATGCACCGGAACTGCGGCCAATTGAAAAGTATTGGGCCATCGCTTCGGAAGCATCCTAAGGAAGTGAAATCGAAGGAAGATATGAAGAAAAAATGGATAGCCACGTAATAAAAGTTGGTCCAAATGTTGTACAAGACCTTATGGTAGTAATAGAAGAAGGTTCGTGGATTAGGATATGGAATTGAAATTGACCAAAACAAACATGGAAAAATATGTATAACATGTTTTATTTAATTCCTTGAAAGTTTGAAGATGATTGGTTGAACGGGCGGATTTTGCCGAATATTTGTGTGTGTCGCAATTTGATTCCGTACATACTTTAGTACACAACATTGAAGGAGTCTGCATATTGTAAACGAAATACGCGTATCTGTCAAGATAAGCAATAAAGTTAGTGGGAATTATATGGAAATTACTAATCTTTCTTTTCATTTTATAGTTCGAATCTTGTTTTGTCTCAGAAATTTGTTATCTCTACATACAGATAAAAAGAAAGATCTCTATGACAAATATGAAAAAATCTTTCTCAATCTAGATAAATCTGTGCATGTGGCAACCCTGGTGTTTGCTGCCTTTACACGTAAACCCAACTGTTCCGTTCGAGATGTCGTGAGAACACTACAGCTGGCAAAAAGCTTGGGGCAAAAACCCAAGAAACTAGCAGGACTACGTTTATTCATGGTTCAGAAAACTCCGTGATAAGCGACAGAACAGGACAGCTAGTACGTGTGCATGTAAACAGTATACACATGTTGAATAAACGATACTGCATGTTAATGCGAAGTATTAGTCCGATGGTCCATAGTCCCTCAGGAAATTGAAAATTCATGATATGGCAGACGATTGGTTCAAGCGGAAAACGGAGGAAGCCTTTCGTAACTGCAACCATGAATAAGTGGCTTAAAAATGACTGTTCCCGTTCCAAAAAGCACACAACGTATCTAAAATTATCTAGGACCTTTTGGAGGGGTAAAAATGAAGGGAGTCAATGCCGTGCCGAAAGATTGCAAACCTCCAAACACACCGGAGTTGAGGCCGATCGAAAGATTATGGTCTATAATAAATTACGAACGTCGTAATCACCCTTAGCTTGTATCTTTTGAAAGAAAATTTTGAAATCATGGTTGAAGGAAGGAAAGTTCTACAAACTTGATACATTATTAAAGGATGTGCTTATCTTGACGGAAATTTTGCCGAATAAAATCTCTAGTTGAAGGTCAAAACTGCTCTACGATATGATTTATTCGAGAAAGGAATGAAATAAAATAAAACACCGATATTGTTGTACTCGCATCTCCGAGGCCTTGTATTTTGGCTTGTAAATCACTTGGATGCCAGAAGACAGTCGAATAATTGTACATTCTACTTGTGCCGTTCGTTTCCAAATCTGCAATCAACTAACAATCACCCAACGGAAATTTCCTGATTGTCTACGGATGATGCCGGAATCAAAACAGCAATTCATTTTCCCAAAAATGTCTACCAATTTCACTGAAACACTCTCAACGATACCACAAACGGTGCCATACCGAAGAAACTTATCCCATGAACAAGTTTTGTTTTTTTTTTTTTCTGTTACAGATAGAGTAAAGCAACAGACCCAGCTCGGTAGGTACTAACTTCTGTTGCTTTGTCTGTGTGGTAAAACTTTACCCCCTGGTTGATGACGACACCACAAAATAAATTTTGTCGACAACTTTGCAGTATCTCATTAGAATGTTTGCTTGCCCCTTGCCAGTGTGCATTTATCGGAGATTGTACGAGCCGAAAATTGTCGTCGTTTGGCTCCCATGCTTTACTGCGACAACAGCAGCAGCAGCAGTAGCACTGTGGTTATCTTGGCGGTTTTGGCTACTTCTTTCTGTTGCCTGTTTGTTACTAATACGGCAGTAAAAAAAAACTCTCTAGTCCCTTCCCTTTCGCCATATGGGTGCACAATGAGTTTTCCTCCATCTGCCTTGCCGCAACTCTAATTGGATGTCGTCTAAAAAACAAACAATCTTGATAGAGCAGAGAAGACGGAAAAACACCACCCACCGTTAAAGGGTGGGCAAATGGGTTCATGCAAGGTACATTAACGTTCTGGTGAAAGGTTATAGATTATGTGTAGTTCTAAAATTCTTTCACCAATTACAGTCCTAAAATGTACAGTGTTAAAATGTCCTTTAATTAATTCAAAATCTTATTATTTAATATTCAGTCAAAACGTTGGCTCATTACTCATAAATTTTGATCCTTTGTCAGTAGATCTATGCCATAATGCTTCTTTTGGGCCGCAAAGGTGTTTGCAAAATTGAATTTTAAGATATGTATTACCTACTGCTAAAATTCACCATATAATAAATATTTTTTTATGTTTGAGGCCCAACTTGGAGCTTTGTGGCACGAATGTCATCTTTCACAGGATGTGTCGATTTGATAGGTGTATGTTGTGTGATAGATGACCAGAGGCAGCATAGATGGAACCTTGAGGCTCCTCCTACCCCTTGTATGAGTTGGGAAGCCTACCTATACTGTTGTTAGCTGGAGTGTGCCCTGTGGAACTGCTGGAGAAAACAGTCCGAAGGCGACTCTGTCAAATTGATTTGGTGCCGCTTTTAGCACTTTAGTCTAATCACCGCAAGAGTGTCAACCTATCACCATCTCACTTTTTAAGTGGTCCCAACGGCATCTTTGATTTGAATTGGTTCAATCAACTTTAAGACGTAGTTTAGAGGTTTGTTTGATGACGGTGGGCGACTGTGATTCTAACGGCACGTTCAATCCGTATTGATAGAGCAACAAACCAGAAAAATGTTCACCGAGACTTAAATAATTGGCTTATAGTATGAAAACATTTATGCATTTTTTGGGGGATTCTTAAAACGCGTAAAATGCATATATTACACTAGTCGGCAGTGTTGCACTCCCTTCAAGTATATATGTTGAATTTTATAGATTTTGTTACGCTGAATATGGGCTCAGAAATGTTGTAACACGTCCAGTTTTTGAGAAAAATGTGAATAAAATTCACAAAAACACGTATTTCCGTAGTAATATGATCTACCTCATCAACAACCAGAATATTGGCTCCGCCCTTTGAATGTTGAACTTGGATTTTATGAAATAAACCTCCTTGAATCCATTCGTTATCACAGATTTTTCGTAACACGTAAGATTAATGAAATAAACCGTGTTTTCATTCACAAAATTACGAATTTTCATGAAAATCAAGGTTTTTTATTTTGAAAACATGAATTTCAGCTCCGCCCTTTGAATGTTGGGCTTGGATTTTATAGAATGGGCCTCCCTGTATCCATTCGTGAACACAGATTTGTCGCAACACGTAAGATTGATGAAATGAACCGGGTTTTCATTCACAAAATTACAAATTTTCTTGAAAATCAAGATTTCCTATTTTGAAAACATGAATTTTTACTCCGCCCTTTGAATGTTGGGCTTGGATTTTAAATGGACCTCCCTGAATCCATTCGTGTTGAAAAAAATTAGTTTCTATTCACAAAATTACAAATTTTCATGAAAATCAAGATTTCCTATCAGTCAGTCAGTCAGTCAGTCAGTCATTTAGTTGAAATTTTGTCTATATTTTTCAACTTAACTTCACTTTGTTTTCTTTTTCCTTTTATAGTTCTCCAAAGGTGTTTGCCTCTGTAGCATCCAGCAGTAGTCCGCTAGCATCGCTGGGCTCCATTTGCCAGCAAAGTTCTTTTCAGTCTGTGCGATATCTTGATGAAATCGTTCTCCATGTTCATCTGAGACGGCTCCCATATTCTCTAGGAAGAAATCCAGATGAGAATGCAAAAAGTGCAATTTAAGTGACATATTACATCCCAGTGCAGCATACGAATCAACCAGCTCTTGAACGATGTGTACATAATCCGGTGACTTTTCATTTCCCAAGAAGTGACCACAAACCTTTTGGAACGCATGCCATGCTCGTAACTCTGTCGCATTAAGAATTTGCTGAAAATTGTCGTCTTTAAGGAGTTTCCTAATTTGAGGGCCAACAAATACTCCTTCTTTCACCTTGGCTTCGCTCAATCTCGGAAACTTTTCCTCAAAAACAATATGATTCTCCTTGAATATCCAGCTTTTTGACAAAATTTTTGATCAACCCAAGCTTAATATGTAGCGGAGGTAGTAAAATTTTGCGCTCTGTCGACAAGAGGCAGATTTGACACATTTTTCTTCCCAGGTACCATCTCGGTACGTGCTGGCCAATGCTGCTGGTGGTAATGTTTATCCCTCGCACGACTGTCCCATTCGCAGAGGAAACAACAATGCTTTGTGTAGCCTCCTTGAAGCCCAGTGAGCAATGTCACTACCTTTAGCTCTGCACAGAGATTCCACTGGTGTTCAGAATATTTGATCTTTTCCAAAAATGTTTTTATGTTCACTCATTTCCATTGTGCAGTATCACTGCCTTCAAGCTTTTGCTTGAAGCGTCGATGAAGAGCCTCCAGTCAGTTGCGTGATACTCTAACTGTAGCTCTTCCATTAAGCCTTCGATGTTGTTGCAAAAGACAAGATCACCGTCCATCGAAAAATATTTAATGTTATCTGAATGTCTCTTCCTATAAGATGACACCTTTACATCTTTTTCCAGGACATTCCACTGCTTTAGCCTTGAAGCTAGCAGCTGCGCTTTGGTCTTGGGTAGCTCTAAATCTCGAATCAAATCGTTCAGCTCCTCTTGGGTTATAACATGCTTTTCCTCAGTCTCCGAAGGTAAAAAATCTGGATCATCCTGAAAGCTTTTCTCAGATTCTCCTGGTTCCGAATCCAACTCATCAGCACGTCCACCAATTTTTGGAGATATTGGAACTGGCATTGCTTCGGAGTGCAATGTTGGCCTTGATGGGTATTCGATTTTATGCTTCAAAGCTTTGAAAATCCATGAATTTTTGTCAAACAAAAGTTACAATCGCTCTTGTGATTGGTTGTATTAGTCCACACCATAGGTTTGGCAAAAGGTAAGCCTTTGTGCGTACCTTTCATCCAACTAAGCAATGTTCGGTAGCATGAGCAACAGGAGTATGTTGGAACCCATGGAAACTAACGATTTGGAAGCTCCTTGTCAAAATACCGCTGATATGCTGTCTCCAACAAAGGTGTAAACCCCTTTTTCTGTTCCTTCAATATCACGTCTCCACAAATGCAACAAAATTTTTGCGGATCGTTCAGACAAATTCGCGACATTTTTACAAAAATAAAAAACGCGTCCGTAACACTCAAACAGCTAGCTTTGAATGAATAAAAAATGATTGTGCATGGCTGAAGAGAGTCAACATGAGCATTAATTGACTCCACAGCAAGACAGCAAGAATGACACAAATTTTGTGCCGCAAATACGCCAATAGACCTTTTCGACATTTAATCGTCTTTCTTTGTCTAACATGCGGGGATTAATGCACGGTTTGGTTTCCAACAACTTCGTTGACTTCTCACTCGCACTGCTTTGAATCAAATCTTGCGGTAGTCTGCGTAAATTAAACGTCAAAAAGCTCTATAAAATGCCGCATTAAGCTACGTGCTTGAGGATTCTTGCTTTCTTTTTTAACATATCTTTTCCTTATTTTCTCGAGCAATAGTGACTAACACAGAGTCTTTTGTCTCTGTCTATTCTTTTGTTTTTTGAGTGTTTGCGTGTTTTAATGCTGTCTTGCTCACTGCTATCCTAGCTTAAGAAATACCGCACTGCTGAATAGAGTATTTAATGAGGCGTTTCTGAAGGGCTCTGTGCAGCTGACTTTTGAATTAATGAATGAACTTTGAAGGTCTTCACTTCCCAAACTGCTGTAAGATGCAACATCAATATACTCAATATACTCAAAGAGGCACAGCTAAAGGAATCGTTCATAAATTACGTTATGCTTTGAGAGGGAGGTGGGGGGGGGTTGTTTAAAAAGTGACGATGCATACATTTTTTTCAAAAATCCATACAAAAAATGTGATAAAGAAAGGAGGGGGTTAAAAATCTGTATTTTGAGCGACGTAATTAATGAACGGGTCTTGATTTTCATGAAAACTCGTAATTTTGTGAATGTAAACCCGGTTTTTACATCAACCTTACGTGTTACGGAAAATTCGTGTTCACGAATGGATTCAGGGAGGTCCATTCCATAAAATCCAAGTCCAACTTGCAAAGGGCGGAGCGAAAATTCATGTTTTCAAAATAAGAAATCTTGATTTTCATGAAAATTCGTAATTTTGTGAATGAAAACCCGGTTCATTTCATCAATCTTACGTGTTGCGAAAAATCTGTGTTGACGAATGGATTCAAGGAGGTCCATTCCATAAAATCTAAGTCCAACTTGCAAAGGGCAGAGCCAATATTCTGGTTGTTGCTTAGGTAGATCATATTACTACGGAAGTACGTGTTTTTGTGAGTTTAAATCACATATTTCTCAAAAACTGGACGTGTTACAGCATTTCTGAGCCCATATTTGGAGTCAGCGTAGCAAAATCTTTAAAATCCATACCAGAAATGCTGACGGGAGCGAAAAAAGTTTCGATTTTGCCGACTAGTGTTACTGGTTCTAATAAATTCAAATGATGATGTAAGTGGAAGACTATCTAGTCCTACAAAGGCAGATGATATGTGACACATGAGTTTAAAAACATTAACATGTGTTCAAAACATGCTATTTCTTTCAGAATGGGAGAAACCAACCTATTTTTACCCTTCTTACACCAAAACAAGGGTATTAAGATCGCTTAAATACTCAACTTATTATGTGTGCGTGTGCGTGTGTGTTTTTTTTAATTTTTTTATAAGGTTTAAAAGGTTTCAAAAGTCTGGCCCGTGGTGTATTTGGCACGGTGTGGAACTCACAAGAGCGATGATGGGACTCCATTTTACTCTCCATTTGCTCCATTCTTGAGCCGATCAGCTCCCACGTACTTTGGTAAAAACATTTGGCTCCCACTTACTACACCACTTAGCTCCGCACTCTTGACACAGTCGACTCGAATAGATGACCAAGATTTCCCCGGCGGCGGAACTTCCCCTCAAACTGATTCTTCTGCTATTGCTGCTCACTGCAACCGACCGGTAGGGTGCCGATGTCAGTCCAGCGATTCTGGTGGAGCCAAGCGTCCGGTTTACTGGCTCCCCGACGACCCGAAACCAGTGCTACGACGCCTTCTACTCAACTAGTGCCCGGTGGTGGATCTAGCCTACTCCGACAGGGAGGTCCCCGACGCAGGAATTCCACCAGAACCGATAAGTCTTGCAGTCAGCCAGTGACGCTGGATCGTTGGTCACTTCGTCATATTCTCTGCAGCTCGGACAGTGTCCTTGATACAGCCATATTGACAGCGTTCCATGTGTTTTCTTCGTGCGCACTTCTTCGAACCTAGGGAAGACATTGTGCTTTGGTGTATCCTCCAGGTTCACGAATTCTTCAAAAAAGTGAAGAAGTGTGACCAAACAGATGCAGATACTTCCGGAAGTAGCCGTGTCCGGAGAGGAACTGCGTCAGGTAGAAGTTCACCACTCCATGCTTCCTATTCACTCAAGCTGACACATTTGAAATGAGCCGGTGGGTCCTTCCTTTCACCGCATTGTTCCACTCTTGGTGCCACGCATCCGTTCTGACGATTTTCCTCAAATTTTTGGTAACCCTCCGCTGATAGCATTCGACGTCTTCGACCAGGGTGATGCAAATGGGCATCATGATAACGCATACTGCCTCCGACGAAATTGTTCTGTAGGCGCTCGCGACTCGCATGGCCATTAGTCGGAACACCCTGTTCAGCTCTCTCTATTACACTCACTTTTCTGCGCCGCGACCCAGGCTTGGGCTCGGTACCTCAGAATTGAAGTCACCACACTCGCTAAAAGTCGCCTCTTGCTGCTTCTCGGTCCACTGATGCTCGGCACGATCCTCGCATTTATTGCTTTCGCTGCCTTTGCGCAGGCGTAGTCGATGTGCCCACTGAAATTCAAGCAGTCATCAACCATCTTCCCCGAGTATTTTAAAGCTGTCTTTGATAAAATTGCGTGTCCCTCACGTTGAAGTCAACCCGCTGAACTGCTTTGCGGTTGCTAACCAGAACTACCTCCGTATTTTGATGAGCCAGCTACAGTGTTGCTCCAGTCTGCCACGTTTCAATGGTGTCCATCGCCTCCACCGTCAGCATCTTTACCTCTTCTAGAGTCTCGCCCGTCGATCTCAACTCCATTGGGCAACTTCAGCGTTTATGCTCCATCGTACATCGCGTTCTAGAGCGTTGGGCCGAGAATTGAGCCTTGTATCACCCCCACCGTGACTCTGATAGATTTATGCCCCAACTCCGTTCCGTACACCAGCCAGGGCTTTGTTCTGGAAGTAACTACTTAGTCTTCTGCATTGTTAAACAGGAGACTCATGTTTTGCAGTGCTGCGGTGATTGCCCCCAAGCTGGCGCTGTTAAAAGCGTTTTTGACGTCGATCGTTACTACGACGCAGAACCGATTGCCTCTACTTTTCTGCTTTGATGCCTTCTATGTTCTCTGCATGACTATCCGGATTGCATCCACCGACGAGACCCCTTTTCCGAATCCGAATTGTCTCTTTGAAAAGCCATGATCGCATTCCATACACTGCGTCAGCCTGTGAGGGATGATCCTTTCCCGAAGCTTCTCGAGCATATCCAGCAGGCATATGGGCCTATAAAATACTGACCCCCCCTGGTGGCTTCCCTGATTTCAGCAGCAACACCAGTCTCTGAGCATTCCATCTGTCTGGGAAGAAGCCGTCACCTAAGCGCTTCCTTGGGCGCTTTCCCCCTCTGGCGACTTCCCTGGGCATGGAGTATAATTGTGCCTGCCACACGGGGGATATTCAGCCACTCCATCTCCTCCAACAATCGCTTCGAGTAGTGGGCCGACGCCAGATCCGGCAAGAACACCCGTCTTTGCCCTTATGGTATTTCCTGATGAACGACGCAACTTCCGGCAGGCATTTCGTACCATAAATTTCCCCGTTCACGGCCAGTCTGGAGCGATAGCAGAGCAGCTTTGACATCTCCTTCTCGCTGATT